>VYZQ01046443.1:182879-204672 GCA_013400655.1 Mystacornis crossleyi | reverse complement strand
TCTCCAACCACTGACTAGATCCATGAGTCTGACTTCATTTAACAACAAGTTGAATGCCTGAGACCAGTGGGGATATCAGACACTACAACAATAGAGTTTATTAATTGGATGATATGTAAAATTCAGTGATTTGTTATCAGGGTGTACCTCACAATATCAGTCAAGTTATAAAATTCAGACAATTACATGCTAGCTGAATACATTTGCCTTATTTCACTATACTGTACATCAAACTTTCCCTTTCATGTTTGCATAATAAATCTGAATGGAGTTTTTTATTGCATTCACACCTGGTTGATTGCTTTTGGTTATTTTATAGCATGTACTTTGTGTAGGGGGAAGGAGAAAAAACAAAATTTTTATTATGAAACTGTAAAATAAAACAAAATGCGAATGAATGCCTGCTGGAGAGAGGTGATGAACATTCTTCATCAAAAAGGTGCCACTTTTTATCACTGACGTATAACTGCTGATGATATTATTGTTCTTGTTTTGGGGGAGATCCCAGTACCGGAACATAGAATAAAGCTTAGTTCCTCAGTTTTATTTGCTGCAGGTACAAGTGCCATGGGGAGGCAGGCACAGGTACAGGAACCCCCTGTGACTTGCACATGGAATTTTTAAGAGGAGATACCCCAGGTGAAACTCTCCTGGCAGCGGAAAGACAACATAGAGCCTGAGCAGGGTGTCAGCCTCCCGTCAGCTTTGTAGAGCATGAGTGGGTCTCACACAGCTCAGGTGTGGTGGTGACTCTGAGGAGGGGTGAATTCCCACCTCCTAATTCCTGCTCCCGAAATGCCACACAGACAGTGCATGGGAAAAGAAAGATTTGGGGGTTTTCACTCTTGCAAAACAGGGGTGAAGAACCTGCGCTTTGCCGAGTGTCAAACAGATCTTTCAAAGCCTTTTGGCAAACCACGAATTAACACACCCCAAATATACACCAGGAAAAAAAAAAACCAAACAACATTTAAACACCTCCCTTCCACCTCCCCCCCAATAAAATCTGTCAGAGTAAAATGCAGAATAAAGAATGTGTCAGTAGTAAAACGTTACCCTTGAAAACACAAAAGCCTTGCACAAACAAGAAAACAGCAGGAAGTCATCTACAATGATAATAAGGCTGGGGGAAAAGATAATGTTAAAGAACTATCGAATAAAGATATAAAAGCTGATACAAAGATTTCGAAGCATACCAGGAATAAGGAATGTGAAAGGTAATCTGGGAAACCACTAGATCAAGAAATAGAGAACAATATGAAACTGATACACTAGAAGCAATCCACAATCCCACAACCCAGCTGAGGGTTCTGTCTCTGGCAGTGATCCGTACTTGGTGATGTAAAAAACAGGTTAAAAGAAGGATTAGTGCATTTCTGCTCACCTTCTGGCAAGGTGTGATTTAGAGATTCTCTAAAGTAAGCTTGCATCTGCATCTCCTCAGTTTTACACACCTTCATCATATACCCTATTCACCTTTTCTCCAAAATGAAAGCAACGAGGATGAGGAAAAGTATGCAAAACGTGAGAATGAAGCAACAGGGATTCTTCAAGTAAGAAAGAAAAAATTGGCATGTGGGCTGCTGGCAGAGAGGTCTATACAGTCTCAGGTAGGACGGAGATAAACAAGGGATGATTAATCACTCGCTGTTTCTTAGAATGCAAAAAGTAGAGATCACTTAAAAAAAATAGCACGTACATGTTTTATAAGAAAGGAAAGGCAGTGAATTTTCAAGCCATGCACAGATTGGGGAACTCACTGCCACAGGACATGCAGATATACGAGTGTAAACAGGTTCCAGAAAGACAGACTCACAAAAGAAAAGCCTGTCAATGACTAATAACCATCAAAGGCTCTGCTTCTTCAGAAAGTCCCAAAAGCCAGAGACAGCTAAAAGCAACCAATTTGTGTCCAAGGAGGTTTGTCTTTATATGCCCTGGGTTTACATTTTTTTCTCTAAGCAACTACTACTGATGCTGGGCAGGAGAGATCCTTGGCCTTTCCCCAGATTCACACGGCAGTAAGACTGTGCCATTAAAACACACATAAATTAAATATCATATTATGGAATAAGCCCGTGGATTATAGCTTGGTCTCAGGCTCTGGTGTCTATATTCCAAATTTCATGCACCTATAAATATTAAAACACCAAACAGTGCACTTGAATTCGCAAAATGCAGGCTCATCACCATTCCAATACCACGTTATCTGACAAAAGTAATTTATTTGTTCATCAACCCATCATATTTTATTCAAGTCCAGTAAAAACTATCGTTCCATTGTTCCAAACAAACCCTTATCTCAGTATGCAGCTCTTGGTCTTATACAGATGCTAATTATTATAACTGCAGGGCAAATTAGCACCATATGACCGAGTAAATAAATTTTGCTGAATACATAAAAGAAAACCCCCCACAACCCTGTACTTGTTGGTTCTCCAGAATCACAGCTGTACAGTGTTAATACTGTACTCATGATCTTAATAGAAAATAATCCCTTGAAAATTAATTGCCACTAGACATTAATAAGCACTTTGTTAATTAAGCCAGTAAGCCAATTAGGCCCAAGGTGAACTCGAGGGCAATCAACTCTATAAACAGCGTAAGCTAAGTCTTAGAAGTGCACTCTAATTTTTAAAAAGCCTGTTTTTGGAGGCTGGATAACTTGTGGGATTGCTCATTACAGAACAAAGCAACTGCCCAAATTCAACCCAGGTCAGGAGCAGCCAAGAGCCATCATCACCCAGCTGCTTATCTGTGTCTTCAGAGCAGCTGGTCTAGACCTCATTTGAGACCTTACCAACGTGTAATTAATAGCTTCTCTAAGTAAACCAAATCAGAAAGTCAGCAAAAAGCAATTCAAAAATGCCTCCTGAGAAAGAGCCTAAGCTGTAAGGCAGGGCAGGGTGTAGAGAGAGCAATTTACAGCTGACTCCCTTTGACTCCGGGTAAACGTCAGGCAGCTGGCCCTGCTCCCTCTGCTAGGCTTTCACAGACCACAGGGCATTCACAAAACCTGCACAGAAACGGCTCAAGCCCTTCTGAGGAGATGAAAATATTTAGCAGCTCTTCCAGCTCCAAAAGTCTGCATTGCGTGGCCTTTCTTCCTCACTGTCCAGGAGCAGAGACTGCACAGGCAGGAGTGCAAATATTCCAGAAACTTTCATTTCTGCCTTTCCTTTACAGCTGAGAGGAACAGATCCGTTCCTGGGTTCCCATTCCTGAGGAGAAACCTGTGTTTCTCAACACGCTGCAAACAGGAAAGCTGTTAAGGGAGCACCTTGCTAAAATCACTCCTCTGTGGGCATGGCTGAAGCTCTCCCCAGGGCAGTGGTCACTGCCCCAACCCTGCCAGAAATCAAGAAGCATTGACTGGTGGGACTCTTGGGGCTCTGCTGTTCAGGGACTTGGACTTGACAATCCCTGTAGCTTCCTTCCACCTCGGGACAGTCTATGATTCCACGATTTTCTCCTCCTCCAATCCTCCTCTTCTGTGGTTTTTTGTTCTGTCTCTTCACAGGTCTCAGCAAGCTCAGATACTTCGAGGCAAACTTCCCTTTCTTCTCCGCTTAAATGAAAGGAGTTTGTCTGTACAGTGAATTTGGCACAGGGCTGGAGAAAACTCATTTGTTTCTCTAATTGATTCCATTTGAAAAAAAATGCCATTAATCCTTGCACATCTGTTGGCACAGATAAATGTGCCCTGTGTTTTGAGTGTTTGTCTTGAGGCCTTGCAGGCTGGAGACTCAGCTCTACTGTCACTTTCTCACTTCTTTTTCTCAGCAGGGTGTGGACACCGAACCCACCGAACTGGAGGAATAGTGCCACTCCTCACACTCTTTCCAGGGCTAACCATTCCTTGTTATTCCATCTTTCCCATCACTAGCTTGGACTGCACAGTAACTTGTATGAGAAAGTAACACGTGCAGTTAAGAGGCCTTAAAATTCACAGGATGCAAATGAGGAGACAATTATTCTGTGCATAATGATGAGCTGCTAAGTTGGAACATGTTCAGATATACAGTAAGTCTCTGTAATAACTTTTATTAATTTTTAAGAATGCTGGATCATCTCATCTGGAGCCAAAAACATTAATATTTGCATTAATTAGTGCTCTTAATACAGTATATCTTTTGAGTTTTACTGCAGTCATTTGAATCCTTCCTTACACTGACTTTCTGAAAAAGATCACCTTGATGAAGGGGATTTAAGGATTTTTTTCAGCCTAGAGAAAAATATTTTCCTGTAATAGTTGTCAGCTTTCTGCTTTTGGTTTTCCTTGTCTTTTTTTTTCTGAATGTTGGCTGTTTTGGGTTGAGTTTGGGGGTTTTTTGTTTTGGTTTTGGTTTTTTTTTTTTTGGTCTCTTCCTGCCTTAGTAGAATACTAAGGATGATGATATAGGCTTGACTATGCATATAAATTGAATAATTTGCAATAGTGCTCTAAAGTGCCACCGGGATGGAATTCAAAGGGCTGTTTGCAGAAACAATTGCTTTTTTTAAATATTAATTTCTGGAAAATAAACGCAGAAAATGGTGAGATGGCTCAGCGGATTGAAAATGGCAGAGAGGCTTTCATCTCCTGGTCACTGCTTCAGATCCTACTCAGGCTGAAGAGCAACTAGAAAATGTTACTGTGAGAAAAACACTTTGGGTCTCTGCAAATTTTAACAGAATAATCTGTTCTGAGGTTATGAACAAGATTGGAGTTCATTGAAAATAATAGCAGAGGGTCAATTCTACTATATATTTTGGAGAGGTTTGGAATTTTTACAGTCATTCTACTGATGGAATATAAATCTATCTTTTTTTTTCAAATAGCAATCATTTAATCACAAACATTGTAAAGCAAAATAGAATTCATATCCTTGGCCGTAACTAGAACTGGTTACCCTTCCTCAGACCTAAATACATTTTTCCCAATATTATCAGAGTAGATGACATATTTTCATGATAGAAATCACGTGTGTCAAGTTGGTTATGTGACAGGAGAAGACAAAGGGCATTTAAACCACTTAAATCAGACTGGAAGACAAATAAAATTATGTTTTCCGGATGGGGTCATGGTTTAGTGATGTTAAGAATCTCATGCGGTTTAAGATAAACACACAATCACTTTTACACTTTTCACCTATTTGTAAGAAGACACCACCAATCCATTTTCCTACATAGAACTGCCATATATGTATATGTATTTCAGTCTGCTGATTTCTGGTCAGGATCAGAACTAGCACTGGAAGCTTAAATTTTATCCACGTGGATTTCTGATTGATCAGACATCAGGTCCATCCTGTCCACAGAGAGAATCAGATGCTTCAGAGAGATGTTTCATCAAAAGCAGGATGGGATGAGGATGAGGATGAGGATGGGAATGATGCGTTAGGTTTTAACTTTTATATTTTTCAAATCCTGTATTTCCTAGTGTGTAACTGAAGCTTCTTGTAGCCTGCGAGCTGCTGTTCTCTTATGCCAGATAGACACAACAAAGCCTCTCCGAGATTGTTATTCAAACTCAGACTGTCCTAGGCCCAAAAAAAGTGAACTGGGGCCTCTAGAGAGATGGAGAAATTGAAGAAATTACATCATTAGCTAAAGTTTTAATTGGCAAATTTACGCTGATATGCAAATGACTCAAACCTATAAAAGTGGGAAGAACTCGTGACTCGTTGTCCATCTTGGGGTCCATTTTGAAAGCAGCCTCTGGCTCCCCAGGGTGGTACCTTTGAAGGCCTTTCACAAATAAACACCTACCTTTATTCCCTTACCCCTGTCTAGTCCCTGTTTCTAGGTAGCCACTCAAGGCATCAGGAGGACGCCGATGTGGACAGACAGGAGTGACAAACCATCACCTACAGTTTCACAATTAAACCCAGTGCTGATTTCCAAAGCTCCTTGTAAGTAGTTTTAAAACATCTCCAGGAGCATGCACTTCAACACTCCCTCGGGTGCCTAGCAAATATCTCAAGAACACAGTTATTGATTTCTGGCAGTATCCATGATATCTTGAGATTTCCAAACAGAAAAGGAGGAGCAGCCTGTGGCCTGAACAGTAAACACTGAAGACTGAAAGGATGCGATGGCCGAGTGTTGAAAAGCTGCCAGCAGCAGCTTTCTAGCAATGCAGGCTTGGTGAGAGGTTACTCCAATGTCAACACAGAAAAGGGTTAGAGAGCTGGTTTTATTTCAAGCTTGAATAAACCTGCTCCCAGTTATTCACCTGTCCATGGGTATCTACCTGCTCATTTCCCACAGAGAGGACCATCCTGAGATGCAACTTTGGGGTGCCCATGAGGCAGTGGCAGGATCGGCCACAAAGGGAGCAGGAATGTGAACATGTGAAAATGGACTGGCCTTCTAGAAAGGGCTGAGATGACTGGGTTGACCTTGAATTACATGAGATCCAGCTCTGAGCTCTGAGCCAGCACAATTCCAAGCACTGCTCTATGGAGGGTGGATGTGAATGTGCAGCGCTGTCAATCCAGTGTTGCACACGAACAAAGAGGAAAGAGATGGTGGGGAAACAATCACTGTCATCTCTTTCTAGAGAGGATATTTGCCACCGCTGCTTCTGAGGGCAGGAAAGACTTTTACATCAGCTCCACAAGGGACTTAAAAAGCAAGTTCCAGAGGGACAGGTCCTGGCTGCTGAGGACAACGCTGTCACTGCACCTGATCCTTCTGCTGTGGGAACAGCAACAGGACATGAAAAGAATAGCAGAGGGTCAATTTTACTACGGCTGTGACCACCCTCTGACACAGCAACGCTCTGCTCCAAAGGTGGTTGAGCAAGCAGAGAAACACAGCTCTGCTCAGAGGCAGGCAGCAGAGAAAAGCTCAGTGATCTTTGCTGGATGCCCTTCACGATCAGGCAGTGAAACACTGCAGGTTTAATCATGGTGAAGGATAATAGAGAGCAAGAACCAGGGAGGCAGCTCAGCTAACTCCAGGCATGCTCTGTTAAACCCTATATGATATAAAAATGGTTTATAACCCATGCAGCATACTTCCCTTGGATAAGGACCATCGCACACTGAAATTAAAAGCAATTAGTGTCCCTTAAGCGTTTGAAGAGAATTGTTTTTATAAAGCATTTTCTTCAATCTTTAGGGGGAAAAAAATATACCGGAAAGGCATTTTTATGGAGAATGGCATTTGTTTACAACTAACACCCTAAGAGATTAGAGTTGGCTTTCAGACCTGTTATTACAGCTACAGAAAAGTTGCTGTTAAACTCCCATTGAGGCTGACTGATAGGTCCACTGTGTGTGAATGCAGAACATATTGTTTCAGGATTCTACATCATATCCACATGTGCAGCATGGCACTTTTTATAAAACACCAGAGTGCTCAGGAATTTCATGTTGACTGTTAACAAACTCTTTCCCCCTCAACCATTGCAGACTTTGATTCTGCCAAACCCCAGTGTTTCATCCTCTGCTTTATTTGGTGATTAATCTGAGGGACTGATTTCCATACTAACATTTAAACTAGCAGCTTGATGCTGAGAACACAACGGCCTACATTTTGCAGCCCAAAGAATGGCTGTTGTGCCTTATTTATGAGCTATTAGTTTAGCAACTTATAAAATATCCATCAAAAGCCACAGATGTTAAACAAAATTTAAAAATGCAATACAACTTAATAAAAACAAAAGTACTGATGGATCCCCACTCCTCATTAAACCTCACATCACCCCTGTAAAACCATGTCCTCAGAAAAACATGAAGAGTTTGAAAAAGTACTGGAATTCGTTTGCCTTGTTTTTAACGCTTTATTAGTTTAGATTCTGTCAAAAATTGCAGAACTTAAGACCAAATGCTCCAGTGCTGTATAACAATGTCTTCTAATGCTCCACTCTGACAGAAATAATTTCTAATTGCTGTGCTGTAAAATACTGCCAGAGAGCTACAAAGAATGGAGCTGGACTTCATCTTGCAAGGCTTTTCTACAATCACAGTAACATTTACTGATCTTCAAAACTGTTCAACTCCCAGAATCTTCTCCAAGGTTAAACCTTCAGAGCTAGCCATGAAATAACAGAAATTAGCATTTCTATAAACGGCACTAGGTTTGCCAGCAGGGGAAATTGTACTTAATTACAAAATATCTCAAGGGCAGCAGTAATGATGTTTACTTTACAGTAAATAAACGTGCTTCAGCTTCATCTGATCAGCTTAGGAGCTTGTCTGATCACTGAGCCTGCTGTTGAGGAAGGCAATGCAGCTGCCAAGTGTGATGAGGCTTTTGAAGAAACAGACACACAGCCACAGTGCTCGAGAGGAGCCTGAGAGTTTGAATCTCCCACAGTTCCCCTCCAGGACACCGTCAGCTGTGCCCGAGCTGTTCTCCAGGTGTTGGTCACATCACTCCCCAGCAAGTGACAGTGCCAGTGCCATCTCCCCTTGTCATCTCTTTTGCTGTGCATAACCTTCACTACCCTTTCAAAGCTTTCCACCCAGCATCTAACTTAGATCTTGCTGTCCGCAGTTTCAGCTGTTACCTCTTGCCTTACCAAGAGAAATACATCCACGTGTGTTTCTTTAGAACTGCCTTCAGACAGAAATATTCATCTTGGGGCTTCGTGGCTACAACATTCTCCAATCTCCTGAACACTCCTTTGCTTCCTTCACACTGCTGTGATTGAGGAGAAGCCATTAGCTGACTGCACACATGTGTGAACACAAGGAGAAAGGAAGAATTATAAGTACAATATCAAGCAGCATATGGCAAGCCCATTTATGTCTTTCTACAGCAGGTCGGGCACTGAATGGGACTCATTCCTCGGAGTCATTGTTGGCAGTGTGGAGACTACTTCGGTGGTAATGGCTGGAATACTGAGAGTTCTGGGACTAATTGCATATTTGATATTCATGTGATAAATTAATTATCTGCTTATTCCCAATGAATAGTCTGGATTCAAATAAAGCTGTCAGATGAGAGGTATGGTAGATGCACATGTGTTAAAAATAGCTCCTAAGGGGTGTGTGTGTAAATATATTTATATATGTATCAGTCTGCTACTACAATCATTTAATTTAGCTTTGCCCTCAGCCAGGAGTTGCCTGGAGACTGACTAATAAAAAAAGCGTTCAAGATACTTTTCCTTTGGTATTCCCTTTCCTTTTTGAATAGATGTGTTTTACACCTTCAGCCTTGATGTAAAATACAAATAAAAGCTCTCCAACACGGCTTTCCTAATTTATGCAAAACCTAATCTAAATAATGGATGAGATTTAAAAAAAAAAAAAAAGAGCTATGACTTTTACCTAGTATAGGACTAAAACTGATCTTGGTTTTAGTCCTACTGGTGTGATTTAGTAACTTCTAAGGCTTTTGCTCAGAATTAGTGCCTTCTGAAAGGGGATTACTAGTCCCAAAAATGAACTAAGAGTTTATGATTTTCCCCAAAATAACAGCTAGGTAAAGGACAGAGATTTTATTAGTATTCTCACCCATGGAAAAAAATGCAGCTGCACTGCCTTGTTCCTGGTGAACACAGATGCAAGACTGACTGGTCAACCCCTGCCAACCCACGAAGAACAATCACAAAGGTTTTACCTTGTATACAAAACCCTATTGCAAAAAACATAACAAAGCTTAAAAATACCTAGATTTTATTAGTGCAGAAACTTGTTGATTTAGCAAGCGTTCTTGCAGGTAAGACTCCACCACTGTCACCTACATTTGTCTTGTAGTACCTGGAGTTCACACCCTAGGGATGTTCACACCTCCAGGTTTGAGTTTAGAGGTGGGAAAAGGCTGGGAATTCCCCCCAGAAAGGAGTTTTTGAGATATTAAATATGAAATTGCTTCAATTGGAAAGGGGGAGACCTGGTCCCGTGAGGGACTTTTCTAGACCCTTTGTGGACTGAAGTTTACAGATGATAGAAAGAAGTACTTTCAAGGTCTATTTCTTGAAAGAGGAATATTTCATCCTGAAAATGTGGCAGTAGAACACATCAAGATGGGATGAGCATAGGATTTTCCCTCTATAACTGATTTTCTGCACTGCTGGCCTAATTTCAAGTTCGGCGATAATCCTTTCACCAACCAAAAATATTCCTGGGACAGTTTCCCCACAGCCCTACGTGCCTGCATCACTGATGAGCTCTGTACTGCCTGCTGTGGCTTCACTTGGCTCCCACGAAGGAGGGAAGCACTGAATGGGGCAGCGCACCTGGACTTCAGCTGTGCTGCTTTGTGAGGACCTGAAAACAGCTGGAAAGGCTTGCAAACCTTATAAGTACCTCAGAAACACAAAAGTATGGAGGCAGGAAAGAATAAAAACAAGTGTAGCTCTGCTCTGGCAGCCCTGGTTTCCCTGTCATGAACATTTTAGACCAAATCCAGTAAACTATGTATGTGTGCAGACCTGAATGTTGTCCCGACACCCAGCAACCTGATGCGTTCAAAGCAGAGGACACATGAAGAATAGAAAGTAGATAGCAGCATCTCCTCAGTGTGCATGGATGGGAAGATGTCCTTGCAGCTGTGTCCCCAGGAAAACTCTCCATGCACAATTCCCAGACTGTCAGGGAATATGGCCTGGGCTAAGTGCCTTTACCAGTGTTTCAGCACAAGCAAATGAAATAAAGATCGTTGTCACTACAACAAAAAGAAATTGTCAGCTCCATCTCCTGCCTCAAAGCCGACCTCCAGGATGCCAGGAAAGTGTAGGATGTCTCACATCAAAGCAAAACCAATCTTATAGCTATGCCACCTTCTGAGAAGGATCAAAATGTGAGTGGAGGAGGAAAGCAAAGGGATGTCATATAAAATTACACCGACCTGAAACTCTCAAATATGAGAGAGGAACTACAACAGCTCAGGCTTGAGGGCTCTATTTTTTGTTTGTGGGGGAAAAAAAAAAAAAGAGAGAGAGAGAAAAACCAACACCAACACACAACAAAAAAAGCACCCTAAACATATTCATGACCTTAACTAAATCCTAAATTACATAGTTTCAATACTTTCTAAGGAAAGCTTAAAGTTATAAACAAAGGATTATTAATTATATTTTTATCCCATTAAAACTACATCAATTATATATATTTTACTTCAGAAAATAGTTCTCCTTAAGCTGATTATAGCTGAGCAGTTTTATCTGAAATTCATAGCTGCAGATATAGTCATCTGCAGCATTTATTATGTGCAGCCAAAGAAAAGAAGTTATTGGCTTCTCACTCCTGTAGCAGTTTTACATTATATGGAAGCAGAAATCAACTTAGCCTTCAAAAAAAACCCCTAAACCAAACTCAGGGATTGGGGCTTTTCAAATTGTCTAATCCACAGGTTGCTAAAATCAAAATATTCTTCTATAGTCATTGTTTGAGAATTACCTTTAGATTCTTATTTTCTTGATTTTTTAAAATAGAAGATTCATACTCACAATATCTTTGTACATAGAGTGAATTTATAAAATAATGATAAAACCACAAAAGTTTCCTCAGAACATTAGATTGCATGACTAAGCACAGCAATATCCAGAAGCACTGAAGTTCAGGCTGCGCTCATATTTTAACTGTGCGTTCCCCTCTCTTCAGCAAGAATTACAGGATAGTGTCACGATCTGGTTTGGGACATAGGGACTGCTCGACATTTTGAGTGTTTTACAAATGACATTTTAACTCTAATCTTGGATATATAACTTGAAAGTTTCATTTCTCGTAGCCCCGGACTTCACAAACACAAATTGCGCTCTATTCTTTGAAGTTCAAGTGCTCAATTCTTAAATCACGGAGGCAGAAGAATGGGTTGGGGTTTTCTAATTTTCATAACATTCCCAAAGTCCCTTCTGATCACCTCCTCTTCTCTCCCAGCACAGCACCTACAGCACCTGCATAGGTAACGATTGTTCTGCATGTGGGAGGGGGAATCCTAACACTGAAATGAGCACGGATCAGGTCAGGAATGAAACAACAACTAGCAGAGCTCCACAGAGGGAGTCACATCAAATTCACTGTTTTTTGAGCACCAAGCACAGAACAAAAGTGAAACCAACCCTTCTGCGGGGACCTGAGTCATCTGTGCAGGGAATGCTTGAGTGGGAGCTTTGTGTTTCCTTAAAAGCTAATAATGATGTTAGGAAGTTCTAAGAAGTGTTTGGGAGGAGTTTTTTTTTGGGGAAAAGAAATCCCTTTTTGTCCAAAGATAGTACACTATTCCCATGGTACACACTTGAGGAACCTAAGAACAAAACAGGATTTATGTATCTTTTATTAAAATATCCTCCAACAGCATTTTTTGTTGTTGGTACTCTCCCGGATGCTTCTTCTGAACCAAAACCCACATGAAACCTCTGCTCTTGGTAAAATCACGAGAACAGACATGGGCTTTTTCTCTCCTTTGTAGTGTGCAGCTACACTTCGGGCAGTGACGCCTGTGAGGCAGAGAGGATCAGATGAGGCTTTGCCAAGAGACACTGAATTATCAATATTATGTTGTTCTCTAGTACAAGTAGATTTCTTGTGTAGCCCCATTGGTGCTGTCACCTCCTGTCCTCATCTGTGTGAATAAACCTGCTGTGTTACTCTATTACTTATGTACGAGGTTTCGTGACTGGCAGTAAATCAGTAGGTTATCCAGAAATAACATGAATCATTCGTTTTGGGAAGGCAGAAACACAAAAGAGTGTTGCAGATATTACCCAAGCTTCTCCTTCTTTATATAATTTTCCCTGGGATTCTTTTCTTACTTTATTAAATACACTAATAAAAGTAACCTAGCCTCTTGTCAAATACATTGCTTTTATTATGCCACGCAGAGAGATCAGCCCTTTTTACTTTTCCACTTTCCAATACCTTCATGTCCTAATTAACACACAAATCAGGGACAAAGACTGGTGTGTCCGTAACATAACCAAGAAATGGTTCACACGCTCAGACATCTGACAAAAAGGGGATTTGACACTTCGCTCCGTGCACGCCTGGGTTTGCTACTTTTCAGGTGCTAGCACTAAATACCACGGAGTTCTGTTTAATCAGCTCGACCTCCCGTTATCAGTGTTAGTCCTGAGCAATTATCTCTCTTTTATCCCTGGAAGGCTGTAGGACTGCTGCTTTCCAAAGGCAGGGGCTGTGGGGGCACGGTTTTCTGTGGGACAGCTCTGATGGAGGCTTGGATGAGGGAACAGAACAAACAGGGACCAGGATTAGAATTTTCTTTCTCCCACAAGAATTTTTTCTGAAATGTCTCTGCTGAAGGCACACACTTCAATTTGCCGGCTGCAGCAGGACTATGTTCAGAGATAACTGACTATGTTCAGAGGTGACCAGATATGGTCCTGAGAGCTGTAGGATTTATTCAAGTTGAATGTGGGGAACTGGAAGATTTTTTGCAGTGTTGCTCTCCTTTCATATCACCGGAGTTATTTTCCACTGTATTTACATCTATCAATCCATACTATAATTTGGACTGCTAAAATGAGGAGATCCTTCGGGCACAGGACAGACTTGAGAGTTGTTCAGCTCGATATCTTGGCTAACGAGCCAGACTCTGCGATATCCCAAAAATACAAGTGCATAAACCAAAGTATCTTTCCTATCAGCCAAAATCTATTAAGCGAGTAGGTAGGAACACAGAAAGATGGGCAACCGGTGGCCCAGCGAATGAGCAGCTTAGCTGTGGAGGACTCAGTGCTATGCTGGTTCTCACGGAGAATGGGAATGCAAGCATGCTTCCCCTAAGGGATGCACATGTGTACCTCGAAATTCACAGATGTGCACAAAAATAAACCTCCCAGCCAAAAGGCAGACACCTGGTGGGGGCAGCACAGAAGCTGACAGTTACCACAGACCTTTTGCTTCTCCTCTGAACAAGCAGGAACACCCAGGGTGCTCCTGCAGGGATAGAGCTAATGCTCCATTATTCAGGGACAAGGCAAAAACGCCAAGAAAAGTATGGAAAAAAAAACAGCTCCAAGGCAAAATACTCTGGCCAATGCAACCTACACTGAACTCCCTGTGACTTTGTATGAACCCCTGCAAGCATTATGGTGTTTTACACTGCTTTTACTGGTTGTTTTCCACCATAGTTCATTCAATACTTCAAATTACTAATCCGATAAAATCTGTTCCAGCACCTTATATGCCCAGCACAAATACATCTTTTAAAAAAAATCAGGATTTCTACATAAACCCCTCCTACAACATCCTGCAATGAGGCATAAGAAATGACCTAGTGATACAGATATGACATTCCTATCTCCCTAGGAACAGCTGTATGAAACCCTGAAGAAACTTTTCTGAGAAGACATGGGATCTGTTACAGGGTACAAGTCTTTCCTTAGGCCTAAAGAAACAGCCCTAAAAATATTCCGGATAAATCCATCCCACTTTGATGGCCTCACTGGGACCTACTCAACTGAGCCTGAGTCACTGTGATTTCCAAAAGTTCTTTGCAGGATATCAGAAAACTGAGTCACAGCTGACTAACAGCTCCTGGCAGGTCAGGGAAACTGCCTAACACCGGCAAGGAGCCCTTCCAGAGAGGGATCATTACCAAACAGCTATCCACACTTCCTATCTGAGCGATTATGTCAGAGGAAAGAAGAACAGGGGCGGGTTTAATGTTCTTTTTGTGTGCAATCAAAGAAGTGTTAGGGGGGCACCTAAGGGGACGCTGCCAGACGATAAACCTGATCCCACGCACTACGCAGGCCTCGGCCCTCTGATGGTTTTACAGGAAACAAATTTGTGGTACTTGGGCTGTCAGCCTTATCCTACTCCCGTTTGCACCCCTCATGAACCACCCCAGCCCTTATGTTCAGTCACAGCCACATACAGGGTGAGTATCTGGATGCATTTTTATCACTTGGCCTGTATTATCCTTCAGCCTGTGCTGAATGTTTTAACCAAAGTCAGCACACGAGTCCACACCACCAAATCAAAACCTAATAGTCAAACATATGGCCCAGGAGACTGAGAAACGCGTATTTTATTGCCGAAATTGTTGCTTAGCAGAGTTTACTCTTTCAAAAGATAGCTTTCCTCTTTCCCCTGCTATCATGGAGAGGCATCCTGGGTATCTCAGCCACTTCCCTGCCTCTCACTGCAGGGAAAGTCCATCTTGGCAAACATCAGCAAGAGTGGTAACTGCTGTGCATTCTCACCCATCCCTTTTACTCACACATTTGTTGATGCAAGTGTCTATAAATTAAACATGAATATTGCATGAGCAAGCCAGCGGTTCAGAATCAGACCAACTGGTCCATGCAAACCTATTTGTCTTCAGCTTATGTGTGCCATTAACTATTAATAACCAAGCACACAGCATAGAAAAAGTCTAATAAAATAAAATCACTTCTTTAATCCACTCATTGAGGACATCCATCAACCCATGCTAGTCCACTTTTTGTTAATTATGTACTTCTATTTTTTGATCCTGGTCTAAAAAAAGTACCCTTTTTTTTTCCCCCTGGTAACTGAAAATGTTGGTCTAGATGGAAAAACAAAAATTGAGGATTTTTTTTCCAGGAGCTTGCTAAGCTTGCCTGATCAATGGCTTTGATAAAGAGCTATGTGCAAAGAGCAGTGTGTGTTAAAATGTTAGCCTCAATTAGCTTCACTGAGTGTTTTTTTTTAATAGCCTGTTACCCTTTAGAATTATTTTTGTCTTACATAAATAGGATCTGTGCAGGGTTTTGAAACTTTTAAGCAAGCAAAATAGAAAGAGGAGTACAAGGGAGAGCAGCAGGATGTGANAAGTCTCTATTTGAAGTTATTTATACATTTTTACCAATTCAGACACACCTTAGGATGTGGATT
The DNA here is from genome assembly GCA_013400655.1 of Mystacornis crossleyi. Classification (NCBI taxonomy): domain Eukaryota; kingdom Metazoa; phylum Chordata; class Aves; order Passeriformes; family Timaliidae; genus Mystacornis; species Mystacornis crossleyi. The sequence goes on along the minus strand of VYZQ01046443.1, from coordinate 188,908 downwards.
CTTGTGAAACAGGTGATGTGAGGGTCTGATTTGCAGAACTAGGAAGGTTCCATTGTTTGTTGGGATTGCTTAAGCTGCCACTGGCTGAGTTTTGTTCCTTAACTGGAGAAGGTCAGCGTGTTTGGGAAGTGGGAAAAGTGGTGGTCAGAAACACATAAGACAATTGAGAATTCATTTTGCCAGCACATGTGGAAACTGTATAAATCCTGCTCCTAAATTTGTTTTATATCATCTCTCACACTGGCTGAATTTGATTGCTGAACAAAATATTAAAGGGTCAGAGGAGGATGAAAGCATAAAGCTGCCTGCAGTGTTTGCTCCCAGAAATCCAAGACCACTGGAGTCTGGATCAGACTTTTCAAAACATAGGGAGGTCCCCCCACCAACTTCAGTGCGCTTGAGGTAAAATCTTCCTGGAATACAGACGTTAGAGACTGCGCAATTAAATACAAACAGTCTTCCTTGGGACAACTCCACAAATCTGCTATTTACATAACACGGCAAAGGCTGAGCCAGTTCTGCTTATCTGCATCAGCAGATTGTTCCTTCCTCCTGATAGAAAAGTGCCTGATATAAGCCAACATTAAATAAAAGCCACTTAAACCCAGTTATATGTGCAAGTGAGGCTGAAGAAACAGTCCCCCAAAATAAAATAATTCCTCGGGAAGGTAACTCGTACTCACAAGAAGTCTGGTAAACCCAAACACATCTTGCCATTTTCAGACTCAAGAGTTCAGGTGGTATTTGCCTCTCTCATGACCAGGCATTAAAATTACACCACCAGGCTCACAAATTAAAGATTTCACAAATTAAAAATTTAAAAATAACTACATTAATTTAATTTATCCTATACATAATGCTGTGCCAATTGAGTTTGGTCTCCAATACAATGTTTGGATGGAACATTAAGACAAGCTTCAAAAAAACCAAAGTTGTGCAGGCTTCCCTCCCTGTGTGCTTCTCATACAGCCTTTGGAGTGGACATGTATTGATCAATAACTGGTCTGCCTGAGGTGCTAGCACAGCATAAGTTATTATCCTTACTGTAGTTAACTGTATTTCAATACTGCAATGTAGACAACAGTGATAAATGGAAAGGACTTTTCCCAGTTTTTAAGTGCCTATGAAAATAAGAAACCAGTCCCAGCAGCATCCTACAGAAGTTCAGATGCAGCTTCATCCCAGATTCCTGCTCCTAATGCTGCAATCTGCTTTGGAAGGAGGTGTGTTTGGAAGTGTCTGCTGCATTGATAGATGACAATATAATCAATATCTACGTATATCAATCAGTATAATGTTCTCCTTTACACAGGTCATATGCAACAGTAGCATACCCTGCTGCCTATGAGAGCAGGCAGTAGAGCTGTCTTAGGTTAAAACNCTGTCTTTCAAACCAAGACAAGAGCAAAATTCTCAGAAGAAAATCTCTATTTTTCCTTTGTAAGAGCCATGTTAGTTCCTGTATTAACTTACACAGAATACAGTATATGGAATCCATACATTTTTATACAGGTCAAGGGCTAATAATAGGAAAAGTGCTATCTTAATCAAAGTATGTCTTTATCTAGACATCATCAGCTAAAGTGATCTCGAGGCAGCTCAAAAGCCACAGCAGAAGGTAGTTTGGTGACCTATTTTTGTAGTGCAGATGTCAACATCAGAAGCTTCTCCAGGCTTACAAGTGGCTAAAGTCTGTCTCCTTGCCAGGACAGAGGGTAAAATATTTAAATAAACCAAGAAACTCTTGTGAGTATTCTTTCCAAATCAAAAAGGAAACCCACTGGCATCACAGAGTAGAATGCATTCACAGCACCAGATCTAAAAAGTATGTAAAAATCAGCCCTGGAGCCTCAAGCTCCCCTTCTGTTCCCAGGGTGTGAGACAAAGCGAACAGGAGGGTTTAGACAAACACACCAACAAAATGCAGTATTTTATTTCTAATACCCGCACACGGAGGCACACGTGCTGTACATGCAGCAACCCATGTGTACATAAAGGAAAACACAACCAGTGATTCCAGGCCCTCACCCTTTGCTGCTGGAACAGCATTTATGAAGCTCTTGGGAAGACTCAATATCGGGTCCCCATGGAAAGGGCTGGAATGCTGGCATACACTCTGGATACACTACTAAAACTTCTGCTTACACATCCAAGACTTTGGCCTGGCTCTGCAAGTATTTACACTCTTTGAAGTAGGTTTCTAAGAGCAAGTGCAAGCTTATCTTCTATCCTTTGCCCTACTCAGACACAACCTGGTCACGTAGAGACAAGAAAAGACTTTACTTCCTTCTTCAGAGACTCAGTTACCAAATAAATGGGTGCCATCCTGAGGGGCACAGGTCACCCTCTACCACAGCAGCAGCAGAACCAGCTCCCCGAACCCACAGTGCATTCATAACCAGCTCTTTAAAAGCTTGAGCTGGAACACTGCATTTTCTAAAACACCGTCATCTAAACAAACAATCTAAAACATCAGATGGATGGGGAAGAGCCCAAGTCACACACACACACACCTCAGAGCCTGGTTCCTCAGAGCCCAGTTAACCCATCTGCCCTTGTATGCAGCTTCATCCTGAGGATCTCACGGTAGCTCTGGCTTCTCGCTGACCTCTGCCCCTAAGCCCCACGTGGTGAAAGGAGACTCCTCACACCCCACCCTGTGGCAGGAAGGCTGTGGGAAGTGCGGCAGCAAGGCTGGAGACCAGATCACCGTGTGTCCATGTGCCACTGCAGCAACAGCATTAGTGTTCCCGTGCTGGGGGTTTGCTTTGCATAAAATCTGGAAGGAAAAGGGTGGGGATCTGTAATTCTCTTTGACTCAGAAGCAGAGTTCAGGCATCACTGCTCTAGCAGTACCTAGAAGTGCATCCAGCACACAGCTTGGAGCAGAAAGCCTGAGGGTGAAAACAGGACTTACGCTTCCATCATCGCTCGGCTGCCCTGAGAAACTGAACACTGCAGCAACCCCAAAACAAATCTCTGGGTTATACTGGGATTAAGAGGACATTTGACACTACATCAACACCTTTCAACAACAGCTTGACCCTTCCTTCTATCTAAGTGGCTTGCACACTAACGTGTATCAAAACCTAGGCAATTAATTAGCAAAAGAAATAGTATCTAGAATAGCACTTCAGAAGCACAGCAGGGACTCCGGCTGACAGTAAACAAACGATGCGGTATTTTTAAACACAAACACACACAAAACCTCTCCACGGGGTAAAGGGAAAGCAGCCCAACCACAGAGCTGGTTGTCAAAACACACCTAATTGTTTTTTTCACAAGGAAACTTGTACAGTTGAGTGGAGGCAGCATGGATTTATCTAGTCTGCTCCAGGAGGCGTTTGGTAGTGCAGCCAGTCACTGAAGCAGAGCTCTGCAGGACACAACACTACCATGTGTTTCAGAGAATAGTCTGTGGGTGCTGGCATCAGCTCTGATGCTGAGAGCAGAAACAGCAGCCTGGCTGAGCCCAAAAGTGGGTTATCTTTGCATCTCTATCTTGGTCTCCCCCGTCCTCAGGTTGTCCTTGCTGCACCACCCACGTTTTCCCTGCTTCCCAGCTTGTTCTCTCTCTTCCCCTTCTCCCGTGGGTCTCACTTGCACAGGCTATCAGTGGGCAATTCACACACTCTTCCCACCCAGGGCCACATTCCCTTTTCTTGGGATGACTCCCATAGCGGGGGATCCCCACAGCACTCTCTTCTTGCTCTTCCACTTCTGCCTTAAGAACCAGACTACCTCTACTTGGCAGTCTGCCTTAGAGGCCTGTGGGCAGCAGGGAAGATTCAGGCAGATTTGTGCATATGCCACTTTTTCTGATGCTGAAGGATGCTTGTCCTCAGGTTTTTAAGCCCTATGCCTCAACCAGCTTTTGGTTTGGTTTCCTCCCATCAGCCTTATTAAGACAGATCTTACAAAGGCAAATGAGAGCTGCTCCTACTACTGTGTTTTTTATTGTATTCACATCAAAAGATAACTAGGTTCCTAGTGAAATTGCCTGGTTAAGTATTTCCCTGTGGCACTGCATTTTCTGGGTTTGTTCTGACGGTGTGAATCAAATATTGATTAAAGGGGGACATGCACCTGAAATGAAAACATACAGAGGCATAAATATGCACACACCAATAAACATGCACTGGGTATAAATCAGTCAGCAGGTCTGATGCCAAGAAGGTGATTGTCAGTGTGCAATAGCGGTTCTGTGTAGCCTGGATTGTACAGGGGTCGTGCAAGGACACAGAGGATTCATCCAGCTTGCACTTATTTAGCTATTGACGTTAAGGATGCTCCAATAAAAGTACCTAGGCCAGAACCTACTGTACAAAATAAGCCTGTGAATTAATTTACACCCTCTCCTGTGCTGACAACCAAAGGTCACATCACTCATTGGCTTTGTCTAAAGGCAGTTTAGGTTGGAAAAAGGTTGGGCTAAAATCAAAGTACAAAGATGACAAATATAAACATAAGCCAGGATGAAAACAGCAAAGACAGGTACCTGTAGGGACTGAACACTACCAAAATCCTCTCATCTCAGGCTGCATCACAAAACTTCAGACATGGATTTATTCTGCCAGTAAATTTTAAAATATTCACAAGTGTTTGTGGGATTAGGGCCTCAGATAAGCAAGATAAGGAACTGATCTAATTCATAATGTAATGCCACTGAGGAGCATGGTGCCATCAGCCATCAGGTCAGTGCATTGTGCTCAGCGTATGATTAATTGAACAATAACATATAATCATATTTGATCATGGTGAGCTAGCTAAGGCTGGAAAAGAATAATTACGTCTTCTGCTATCAACCATCAACTCATAAATGACCACAATTATTGGATTAATTTTGCTCTGAGCCCTGGGAAATTTTTTTTTTTCCACTTCCTACAGTAGAGGAAAGGAGATGAACAAGTGTTAAAGAAGAAGGAAAAAACTGTACTCCAGTCATGGATTACTAACTGCAAGCGGACCTCTAGATATGGTTTGACTGACTATCTGGAAAGAGAAATGTAGCCTGGAAAGACCAGGATGTACAGGCAGCCCTCGTTCTGCCATTTTCTATGTTTGGAGCATTTGATGTGGGAATCTTTAACATTCAGTTCAGTTCCTTGAGATATAGGTAGATATTTCTTAAAATTGCCAGTAGAAACAAAGAATAAAGGACTAAGTGAGGCTGTCTTGCTTGAAATGCTTTCAAAGCCTGCAGCACTAAGATAATACTAATGTTTTGCTGCCTGCTGATCTGGTGGACACCACACACTGTGATGACCAAAGCCAGGCAACAAAATGTTTGTTGAGGGTAGAGCAAGGTGTGGCAGGGAATCTTCACTCTGCAAACGCCTGGGCCTGTGCGTGTCAAACCATCCTGCTCCGCAGAGGCCTTGTCCTGCACTTCACCTGCACACTGCTTCACTTCACAGCAACTAAACACACAGACAAACCATAAAGTAATTATACCTGGTGAAAAGACTTTAAAGAACCCTTGTAAATCCAGTAATTAGAGAGGTCACCCCAACGCAGGTATAAAAGCAGCTGAATTAACCACGAATCTGCCACTTCCTACCATTTTAATGCTTAACGTAGACGTTCTTTTAGCAGCGTCTAGATGTAGCACGCAGCATTTTGGTTCCCAAATAACAGAGGTAAGGTAACACACAGCTCAGGAGGGCTTTGAACAAATGGGAGGTGTAGTTTGAGCAGGTATTTTGGGGAAAGGACACCAGACTGTTTAACCTCAGTGCTACCAGAAAAAAAAGTAAAACTGTGCCAGCAGACTGTTAAACTTCAGTAGAAAAGCCAAGTCAAGGAGCAATACCAAGTTCATTTAGCATGGCATGTAGGAAAAGGCTCAGCTAGGGATCCAGTCAAGGACCCAAAAGAGCCATCTGTAGCCCTATTTCAACAGCTCAATCCCCCCTGATATGCCAAGTACCTTTACCAAGAGGTTAATCCTTCTGTTTTCAGTAAAATGTATAAGATTAGAGACTTTGACATATCCCAGGATTAGGCCCAGTAGAACTGATATTACTCAA
>VYZQ01046443.1:168946-182784 GCA_013400655.1 Mystacornis crossleyi | reverse complement strand
GACTAGAAGACTTTGAAACAGCCAAGAGTGAGGGCACGAAAAACAGAATGTTCTAAAAAAAAAAAAAAAAAAAAAAAAAAAAGGAAGAGCGAGCTCATTTTAATGTAAGCATAGAGATGTGGGCAATTGCTACATTTTTGTAAGAAGCATAAAAGGGAAAATTTTCTGCAGTAGGAACTGTGATAGCTTGACTAGCACACAAACAGAGAAAATCAGAACCTGCTTATAATGGATGCTTTGCATGCCCAGTCATACCTCTGGTACAGCAGCATATATCTGCACACATTAAAGACAAACAGCATGTGGTGGGCATGCCAAAAGCTGAGGGAGGTTGGTAAAAGTAACTGTCAGGGACATTTGGTGGTTCTTGTTCTTGGCAAATCAAAATTCTCAGAGGCAGAAGTGGTGAAACCTGGCTGATACAAATCCACAGGTAACTGGGATATTCTCATGGACTCACAGCAGAAACCTTGGCTGCAGAAAAATGTTGAATTCTAAAAGTCCATAGCACTGACTTCACAAAGGTTTATTTTTCACAGATGCAGAATGAAAGAAAATAAGACCAGGAGAGACTTCATATGCCAAGTAAACACACTTATTAGTTAAAGAGGTATTTATAACTCTTTTAAGAGAAACCAAAGCAAAAAGTGCCACCAAACTGCAGAACACATCTACCACATTTCCACCAGTGAGTAAAGTTCCTATAGATTGTCACTGTGAGCCAGGTAAAAACAGAAACCATTGCCAAAAACATTGATCTCTGGCCCAGGTGAAAGGCAGCTGCACACTCTGGCATGTGCAAAGCCTGAGGCTGGACTGGAGGAAAACAAAGCCAAAACAGGCTGGTCTTACCCTAATGGACGCTATGGTCAGGTCTTACTGAGAAGCAGAGGGACAGAACCGCACGAGCCGTGTGATGCTCAGGGCCAGGGAGGTGCACAGGTACAAAGAAGCAGTAGGAGGGCACAAGAACACCTCCCGTGTACAGCACCACCAGCAAGTTTTGTCTCCAAAAACAAAGACTCTCGCTTTTTAATCTCTCCACAGCCCAAAATCCTATGTGTTAATGGGGGGAGGCAGCCCTTCTGAGGCTCAGCTGGGCAGCAGGGATCTGGCATGGATTGCAAACCAAGATTTGTTGCTTGTCAACAGTTCTGACATTATCCAGGACTTGCTTTGTAAATCCAAACCTGTCTCTGCAGAAACAGTCTCTTGTTCGCTTCAGTAAAAGACAGCTTATGTTTTTTATCCACCTTTGTTTATTTACAATAAAGATCCTGACCATCAACTTCTCTTCATAATGGGAAAAAACCAACAAGACTTAGACTAACAGAACAGCAGGCTTTGGACAAAAAGGGGCCATGGTGTTCATTGACAACAGAAATGGAGTAAGCTGCATTTTAAAGGGCAGCTGGTGTGACAAGAGACAGCAGAGAGTGTGAGTGTTTTGCAGTTCTGACAGCGTAGAGACTTAAAAAGGAAAAAAAAAAAAACACCACAAAATCAAAGTGTCTTTCCATACATTATCAGGAAAGAGTAAACATATTAGTGCTGCTAATTATAATTGCAAATTAAACAAACTTCCCCAGGGAAAGTCCATTACTGTCACTATTTTTCTAACTGCACAGAAAAAAAATGCATTTTGGGACTGAAGTGGGGGAAAGATAGCGTTCCCTCCTAAGAGTGGACAGCCCAGGACTCCACAAGAAACTGCTGCCTCCCACCAACCTGCCAAGTGTGAATGCTTCTAGGTGGCAATGCTGGGGAAGACCCCAGGGCAGGGCTGGAAAACAGAAGTCAGACCAATTTCTCAATCTTCTTTAAGATTTACTGCAGTGGAAAATGGAAACACAGAGATCCTGCTCCTCGCTATCCCCACCTTCCCTTCAGGAAGGAAAAAAGGATAGGACCCCTCAGTATAAGCTTTAGTGGAACTAAAAGAAAGAGTTCTCTCTTACTTAATTCCTCCTTCAAGGGTGGGGGAAATCAAGTGCAAGCCTATATACTGAACAGTCAAGGTCTTTACTCATGACTTGTTTGGGAGACAAAGCATAGGAAAGTGTTTTAGGAGGCAAAGGACAAACATTCAATCACCTTTGGCTTAAAATAAGTGGAAAAGAATGTGATGGGGGAAAGAATCAAGGAAACAAATAACGTAACAGCCAGAGAAAACAAGAGCAAATCCAAGTTTAAACTGCAGTGACAGAGTCTAGCACCACCGTTTGTATCAAATGCTTCATATGCACATCAGGGAGTACATGCCCCTGCAGAGGTGATGGAGAATTTGATGTGGGAGAGAGGGAGGTGGAGACAGATCCAGGGGTCTCTGGTGTCCAGTGGAAGCTGCAAAAGCCGCCTGGGATGCTCACGGGTGTGCTGAACCGGTTCTGCTGTCAGATAGCACCGCTTGCCAGGGCTCTTTGGGTGCAGTGAAGTTTTAAATAGAACACGACTTGCCAGAGGCAGATTATAGTTAAATATTCTTTTCTTCCTCCCCTCTTCTTGCATAAAACCTTTCCCCTTGACTGAGGCTGGGGGAGAGAGAACTCAACTGGAGCAGCCACGCTGTGGAGTTCACGATTTTACATGGAACCCACTTACTAAAGAGTGCAGCTGTAACATCCAGCCTCATCCTCCTCTCTGGTAAGTCTAAACAACAGCTTGATGCAGCTCAGGAGGGCAGAGAAAGGGCCATGCCTCAGAGCCATTTGGGGAACGTCTGCTTTTCTTTGTCATAACAGCACAGGGATAAGATGTGCTCCACACAGTCTCCCAAATCTGCCTTATTTCCAACTAATTCTGCACATATGCAAACAGCCTATTGAAATTTGAGGGGAATGCGAGGCCGTATTTGTTAGAGTACAAGGTCTCTCTGCAATTTACGGGCAAGGACGGTAAACTGTTTAAAAGAAAAGGTTGCCAGTTGAAAGCCCCTTTAACAGCCTTAGCCCAAATTACTTCAGCCTCTTCTCACCTCTGACCTCCCCTTGGTAAAGTAACGCAGGCCCTCCTTTTAGAGCCCTTTGCAAACTAAACACAGTAAGTGCCATAAAGGATAAAAATCATTATAACTATTTTACTTCCTTGCTAGTGTCCAGAACACAGGTATTTATATTAAAGGCTGTAAAATGCACAAGTCATAATTACTTGAGAAATGAGATGTGACCAAGAGGATGTAAATCATAAATGCCTGTGCAAAGACAACACAGGTTTAGGGTTATGTAATTTACCCTCAGCTCCAGTTGCCTGCCTGAGGGAGAGGAGAGTGTGAGCAATTGGCAGAGTACCTCAGGGCCACTGTGAAAAATATGCTAGAGAAGTTCTCCACCCACACACCCTTCCCTCCAACCTGACCCACTCCAAACTCTGCCAGCTTGGATCTATCACATACATTGCTATGGACAGGATGAATAAAAACAGGGAATAAAGCGCTACTATTCTTTGGTAGAGAAATGTCTATACAGACCTTAGGATGTAAAAACTCCTCATCTTAGATTAAAGATAAATTCTGCATGCATAGTTTTCATAAAAGTCAAGGTATTATGCAGTTATGCTGTTTAATCATAGAACAGTTTGGGTTGGAAGGGACATTAAAGATCATCAAGTCCCACCCCCTGCCATGGGCAGGGACACCTTCCACTATCCCAGGTTGCTCAGAGCCCCATCCAGCCTGGTCTTGGACACTGCCAGGGACGGCGCAGCCACAGTTTCTCTGGGCAAACTATGCCAGGGCCTCAGCACCGTCACAGGGAACAATTTCTTCCATATATCTAATCAATATTACCCCTCTTTCACTTTGAACCCATTACTCCTTGTCCCATCACTCCAGTTCCTGATGAAAAGCCCCTTCAGACATTGAAAGGTTGCTATGAGGCCTCCACACAACCTTTTCTTCTCAAGGGTGAACAGCCCCAACTTTCTCAGCCTGTCTTCATGGAGAAAGTGCAGAAATGATATCATAATCTCTATTTAGAATCTCATTTTCAGAGGAGCTTTAAAGTCAGGTTTACAGTTCTACCCTATTTGTAGAAACACACAATTTTACTAAGCACATGCTTGAAATGTAGTAGATAAGCTGTAAATTAAACCCTCCTAGGTGGGATTATGCCCTTGCACCTCTACCAGCCATAAGCAGGGAACTGCACCTTTTCTGGAGAACCTCCTGAATTTCCTGCCCATTCTGCCTTTGAAGATGAAGACAAAGGCAGAACAATACAAAAGGGAGGAAAGCTAATTTGAAAGTGCAGCTCTCTCCTTTCTGGGACCTGCTTGGCTGTGTGTCTTTGTAAATGCCTCTGCTCAAGCACTGTCATTTCCCTCAAGCTTCCACCTTCGCAGGCTGTGCGGAGCTTTGTCCTCCCAGATGGGCAGCAGCCTTTCCAAACACAACCCTATTATTTCATGGGGGAAGTGGGATAGCTCATCTTGTTTTCCAGTGGGGATGAAAATTAAAGGCTGCTGCTTATGCACCACACTTACCAGACCTTACATAACTGACAAAGACCGCCCTGGCTCTGGCTGAAAGGGAGCTGGGAGAAATCATCTGGCTGGCAGGAATTATCTATTATAAATAAATCACATGCGTGCACACAAAGAGCAGTTCTCACCCAGACTAAACACTTCTCTCCAAGCGAGGTGTCTGCTTTGTGCTCTGTGAGCAGGAAAATCACATGTACAGCACTTCAGATCAAAATGCTCTGCAGTAAAGGGGACAGGATAATCACTTACTCCAACCATCCCAGCCAAAGCCTTGAAAATTAGCCCAGTGGCTAAATTCATCTGTATTTCTGCCCATGCACTTGGACAGGAACAGAACAGGGTTTTGCAAAGCACCTTTTATGCTGTCTGTACCTGATTTTGAAGGGCTCATTCACTCCAAACGGTCTCACCACCATCCTGGAAGTTGCTGTACAGTGGTTTCTGCAGTACACCAGGATCCCATCCAGCACGTGTGTCCCACTGCAGCCAGAGGAGAGCTCCTCTCAGGATACCGGGGGTGCTCCTCAGCACTGCGACCCCTCCCACTCGGGCTGCCTATGAACTGCACGAGGGATTAAACTCCTCTCATTTCAACCACTGTGATTTGACTGAAGCAGCACCAGTTCGGCAGCGTCTACAAGAAGGAAATCCAACTGGTGACACAAATTCCTTCCTACAGCCACGCTCCACAGCATCAGGCTTCAGCAGCTGACGGCAAGGTCTTCCTACAGGTTCAGCTCCTGATGTTAGCACAGCATTTGGTAGTTGTCCCACCACCTGGTGACTGGGGCCCCTGCAAAAGACAAGTGCTTTTGGGTACAATCCACTCCGCAGGTGCAGAGACGCACTGAGGAAAGGTTGGATATAAAACAGTCTGGCAATGTTACTGCTATTTAAAATAGGTATTATTTAAGGAAATAAATTCGCCATTGCAATCCACGAGGCTGCACCAAACGCATGTATTTCAGCAGTCCATCAGCCTTTCCCCCTCTCATATGCCACCATTTCTACAACTCAGGGAATCAGCATCTTGGAGAAGTGTTTTAAATAGGGGTCCAAAGAGAACGTGCTGTACGGGGAAGAGGAGTTTTCAACACACAGCCATGAGCCCTCTCATCTCCTCTGGGCACTTCCAAGCAAATAAAACCCAAAAGCAAGGAGCTGAAACCTCACTCCAACTTTTCCTTGTGACCATGTCATGCCAGGAAAAGTGAAGAGGTTCTCTGGAGACAGCATGATCTATACAAACAGCTTTCAGAAATTAATCACAAAGGCAACAGTGGTGTGATGGGAGCCATAAGGCCAAGCCTGTGCTGAGAAACCCTGAATTCAAGACCAGGTCTTCTGGTTAGCCAGGAGCTCTCTGCAGAGATGTCTTCAGGCAAAAAAGTCTTGAGACAAGCAAAAAGAAAACTTCCCAAAAACTCAGGCACACTTTCAGCATGTGTTAAGCTTACTGAGGCATTACACTGAGTCTTGACATGATTGCTACTGCTCTAACTTTGCTAGCAACCAAATACACATTACACTGTTATACAGACCACATGAGTGTTTATCACTGTATTTTAATCTCTGAACTTGCAAAAAAAAAAAAGTCCTAGAAACCATAAATTAATACCCACCACAACCCTAGGAGGAAAGGGAAATAAGAGACATATATTAGTATTAAAGGACAACATCTTTAAAACAAATGGCTTGACACATATAAAAATCATTCAGAAGCTTGACCAAGTAACAGGGCTCAAGTCAGTGCTCAAAACCATTTGATTTTGTGTCCTCTTCTCTGGGGGAGGAGGTTTGCGTTCCTGGCTATCAGTGTCTGACACAGCCTTATTTCTAGACCACAGAGGACATTCAGAATTTCATCATATATATTGGATCCTTACCCAAATTTACTATCTCAAGCTGTTGGTTCCTCTCCCGTTGATAAAGCAGCAACAAAAACAGTGCCTAATGTTACTTTTTTAAACTAATTTACGTTTGATTTAAAGTAACTCCAATTGTCCTCATAATTACCTTGTTTGATGAAGGTCATGCTAATTATTATTACACTTATTATCGTCTTTAATTTCTTTCATTTCCCACAGTAGAGTGATGCCCTCATCTCTTTAAACACACTCTGGGATTTGCAGCCATATTTTTCCCTCACCTTCTCTAAAATATAATTTTACTGTCATTTTCATCATATTGGTCAGCTCAGGGATCAGAAGAGAGACAAGTTATTCTACATGGAAGTAGTTAAATTGAAAAACGGTCTGAAGCTGAACTGCCAGGAGATGAATCAAAGAGATGCTGCTGCTTATGGGGTAAATGTTATGGGCATTCCCTTCCTTGTAAATCAGGTGCCCTACAAACAGAGTCGATGCTAAAGGGATTGAAGCATTTGATGGTATCACAAATTCCATTTTCCAACCCGAGTACCCAAAGCTTCTGATGTATGTGCCTAAGTGGGAAAAGAGTGATGGAAAGCCCTCAACAAGAGTACAACAAGAAGAGTTTACTAGGGGAAATAAAAGCAAAACAAAAAAGTGCTGGAGGGGTACAGTGTCCCTTTTCTTCTTTGCTTTCTGTTTTCTGGGAGATTCCCCCCTTTTTCCTTCCAGTGAAAGGAAGAAGGAAGCTTTAGCTGGTCTCTAGCACCTTTTGCCCGGCTGTTGTTCTCACATCCCACTGATTTGTTCCCCATGAAGCAGATGCCAGTCAGGTAAAAATGGAATATTTATCTCTGCAAGGCTTTATCTGAAAAATCTCATGAAACTCTGCCTTTCAGTAGGTGGCCAGGAAAAAGCAGCTTCTCTTGCAAAAGGAACATTTCCATACAGGATTTGGCTTTCCCTCTACCATATCCTCAGAAAATGTTGGTTTTGTGTGACCCTTATGGCCTAGACAGATTTTCAGTGTGGTTGCATGGACCAGATTCAATGCAGTAGCTGTTTCACATTGTCCAAGCGGTGTAAAAAAAATTGAAAACATATGACTGAGTTACACTGACCATCAAGAGATACACTAAGTCTGCTTTAACATCACTTTGTATTCGGGGAGAAACAAAATTCAGCTTGGAGTAGAGACATGCAATGGAAAGGATGGGGGAAAGAATGGCTCAGTAACAGAATCAATAGAGTGTGCCTGGGGATCTTCATTGTCGGTTAAAAAATATTTGTTCAGTCTGAAACCAAAAGCTGCATTTCATTTTCGTGTTCTCAAAACTTTTTGCCCAATTTCAATTTAAAACAAAAGTGTTTGTTTTTTTTCATAAACACATAAAAATGTTTCCCTTTTAAAAATCCTTCCAAATGAAATATTTTTTGCCTTTTAAGCAATTCTTCCATCCCAGTCTAAGAAAAACTCAGTGTTGGGCTGGACCCATATGCAGAAATATTGGTAACAATTCTGAAATATGTAGCCTGGATTCCCTAGAAAGTGTAGCTTGTTCAACAAGGAGGACACATTAGAAGAGAAGTGTCCTGGGATACGTCTGAAATATGAAAACTGCCATTGCCACAGAACCACTGAGCTGGCAGGGATGGAATTAACCATTATGTGAATATTACTCACAAGTTTTTATTAGGCTGGCTATTTGTGCCCAGGGAGAACCAGGACATACAATCAGTAAGGGAAACTTTCACGCCTTCTGAAATATATAAGGCAGGACCTGAACAAAAATCTCCCAGCACTGCTGGCAGCAACAGCTATTTATTTTGTAATATTTAACAAGAAGGTGTCCAAGTAACCAAAAGCAGATGACAAGAGGAAGATCTGAGTGGCTGGAAACAGCAAGCATCAGGAAACTGGCAACCACAGCATCTGAGATAGCAGCCTTTATAAAGTGTTGGGAAATGAGGATGTAATGTCAGTGTTTATGGACTTAAAATGTTCATTGCAAGCACTCGGCCCTTTCACAGCAATCTCCTTATAAAAGGTGTCAACCACGGACTTAATTTTTAAGAGGACTGGATGATCATGGATCATGCTATTAGTTTACATTTTTCCAAAGACTTATCCCCTGAAGAAAAGCATTGGGACCAACAGAGCCAGAATGCAAACATCTTCCTCCCTTCTCCGAGGCTACCTGAGAACTACTGCAGCAAGAAGCTGCTGCTGCAACCTAAGCAGAATTTCCTGCCTGTTATACCCTCCTCACAGCTTTATAAAGCAGCTCACATGGCACAAGTGAAGTGCTATTTTATTACCTTGTGGCTGCAGTGGGCTAAGAAGACCAGGAATGGCTGCACAGATCAACCTTGCCTGGAGCCTGCCACAGCCTGCAGGGAGCTGCCTGGCCCCACAGGGCTCTCACATTAAATGGGACTCTGTCACGCTAATGGTGTCCCCATCCTGAAGCAGGTGTGTGCCACCTCACCCAGGAGCACCCCAGTAAAGCAAAGGAAGACTGACCTCTGCTAGTATCTCCAAAGTCAAGGAAAAGAAGAAGGGAGACTCCGAGAAAGATGGAGGGAGATGGTTTGCAAGTGCCTGGAGTGATGGGACAAGGGGCAATGGCTTCACACTGGCAGAGAGCAGGTTTAGATTGGTTATTAGGAAAAATTCTTGTCTGTGAGGGTGGGGAGGCCCTGGCACAGGTTGCCCAGAGAAGCTGTGGCTGCCCCATCCCTGGAAGTGTTCCAGGCCAGGTTGGAAGGGGCCTGGAGCAACCTGGGATAGCGGAAGGTGTCCCTGCCCATGGAACTGATGAGCTTTAAGGTCCCTTCCAACCCAAACCATTCTGTGATCCTAGAATTAGGTCAGACAGCACCACAAGACCCCTGTCTGGTTTTATTGAGCTGGCCGCTGCTGGAACAGCCCTTACAGACCTTACATAAACCACCACTGTCCATCTTTACGCACACAGATTGGTCAGTGCCTCAGGCACGACACAGCATTTCACCGGGGGCAATATTCACGAGCACAAAAGATTTAGCTGAGGGCAATATTCACAACCACAAACAGCCCAAGCAGTTCAGCAGCTAAACTGAGACTCCCAGGGCAAATCTGGGGGGTATCAGCCCTGCTGGACCCCAGTGACACAGCTCCCATCAGCCCCCAGAGCACAGATCACAGTCTACCAGTAAGGAAATGAGATTCCCAAGTAATTGAATTAAATGCAAATCATTTAAGAGATCAGATAATTCCTCGGCTGCTATTTTTTAGTGCCAATGTCACTTTATTCATTTGCATTTTCAAAGCAATACGTTCCTACTTAATGAATTACCAGATCGTTTCTCATCAAAATGAGTAAAGAAATTACAGTAGAGATTTTTTTTTTTATTATTTTATCGGGTTGGCAATATCAGTGGAGATAATGCAATGTCCTCTGGCACCATAAAACATTCAGCATTGTGAATAAAGTTCTTGATAAAAGAGCAGCAGAAAGCAGCATTTTATTAAGGCCCAGTGCTTTAAAAAAGCATGCTTTTAAATGACTTAATTTAAAAATTAAATTGCATTTGATTACTGTTTAATAACAATGCATAATTCATATCTTTTTAAAATATCTGATTCTGCTCTCTCTAGCTATATATAAGAAAAAAGGATTAGTAATTAGAAATTTTCCCCTCCAACCAGCCAATTCTGACACTGCATCTTCATCCTGGAGAGTTCCTTTCTTGAGTTCCATCAAGGAGCAAGTCAGCCCTGGGCAACCAGAAAGAGTCAGAAAAACAGAAGGATGCTCTAAAACTGCACTCCGTTTCCCTCCCTCTCATTTTTTTATACCAAGTTCATCTGATGGCCACAAATGTAATATTTTAACCTTTTCTGACATTAATTCTCTTTTTTGTTTTTTGGTCACATGAGAGAAAGATGAGCTGGTGGTGGGAAAAAGAGAAATATCTGGCACTCAAAGTGGACTAAAATCTTCACCACTTGGTGTCTGCTTTCCAGAGGTAAGGAAGTGTCAGACTTGCTTTCAAGAGCCACCACAAGATTCCTGTCACAGCCCTTCAAAGGATTATTTGTACTCGTATATTATATTTAAAGCCAATCAAAAGCAGAGTGCTATGTGAAGAGTTTCTCTGATAAAATTTCATATAAAGTTTGTAGTACTACCACCTTAAACAGAAAATAAACCCTGAATTTGTTCTTTCCCCTCTACCTAAAGGTTGTCTTTTTTTCCTTGCATTTCTAAAACTGAACAAACAAAAGTTGAGTGGTGGGAAAAGGAAGAGAAAAATATGAGCAAAATAAGCTTGGTGTCTGTGGAAGAAAATTTTTTACAAGCTCAGCTGGCTTCTAATGAAAAAAATAAATTTAAAGACCCCTCATGAATATTTTTGTTGGGAGGGATGATGATACACCCCCCCATTTAATCCTAGCAAACAAAAGCTGCGCCACAGTTATCTGGATTAAATAAAACTATTTCCTTTGGGACAAACATCCCTGTCTTAATCTCCCCACCTGCAAGCTTAAGCAATGTTTCAATTTTTCAGAGGTAAAACCCGTACAGAACTCCAGAGTTCCCACCAAAGGGAACAACTCTCCCAAGTCACATAATGCAGAAGCAGCTCTGCCTCCAGGCACCCCATAATAAGTATTGTTAAATATTAGCCAGCCAGGATTGTATAAATCTTCACATATTTCCTCCCCCATCACTGAACTAAACCACATGTAATTCTACAGCTCTCAGCACAACTCGCTTCTCCTGCAGATGAACTAAAAGAACTGGTCTATAATCAGACCAGCTGCCTCGCCATTAAATCTCTGTCCAAAAAAGTGCTTAAACCTGTGGGGAAAAGCTGTCCCACAAAATAAAACCACGTGCAATGAGCACTACTCAGCAGGCTGTCAAATCACAACAAATGCTTGGGAAGGGTTTTAATTTAATCCACTTCTTGTAAACACAGGCAGGCACTGAAAACACTGTAAAGTCGAAGAATGAAATTTAAAGCAAGTCTTTGACTGAAGGACCTTCAGGCCACTGGGGGATATTTGAAGACAAAGGTCACCCCCTCTCTTCAGCTTTTAGAGCTGCTTGGCATACACATGTTTTAGTCCCATTTCTGGAAAGACTGAAAAACACTAAATAGGGATATAAACTATGCATTACAGGCTTTATTTTTCCCCTTCCTCCGTAGAAAACAGCTTCTAGACTTCGGTAGATGTGGGCTAATTTTTGGCAGTCAGGGTTCAGGCTTTTCATACTTCTCTACCCAGCTGTACATTTAGAGAAGCTTTGTGCCATGTTATAAGCTCTTTAATTAATCAAAGTTTCTGATCTATTCTCTTTATACTCTCCACTTGAGAACATTTTTATGAAAGAAACATCATTTTACCTGGCTCCATATGATTTTTAATTCTACTTCTCAAATATCAGTTAATCTCATAAAGGCACACTGCTTATAAGTGTTCCCTCCTCTCGCTTAATTAATTTTTAATACTCAAAAAATTGCAGTTTTCATAGAAGCCAATTAGAATGATTCATCCCAAAAAATCCCCAGCAAATGCCCTTTCAGGATGACTCAACTGCTTGTATTTATTATATTTGCTCAAGTCAATGAGGGGAAACTATTTTTGAAGTTGGAAGACAGAGTTACGAAACAGAAAGGGGATTTATAACAAAACAGCCACGTTGCTCAGCATTTTTCGATCCAGGAGAAAGTAGCCAAGGCGTGACATCCAAATTACAAAGAAAGCTGAGGGATCACTGAGAAGGCAATAAGTAAGGACATGGATATGCAGGAGCCATGCGAATGAGATGGGGCAAAGGGATTTACCAGTGTTGTGATACTTCCCCAGGCAAGCTGGGACCAGGAAGTTTTCCTCACATATCCATCCATATTAACCCTTCCCATACGCTTTCTGGACACTAACTAGGCTGCTCCTTGAGTTGCAGCAGCTTGCTGTGAAGGATGAGAGCACTAAATCAGAGAATGACTATTCCTAAGCCATGACAGATGCTCACACTGATTCCTACTCTGCCTCAGGAACTGCAAAGTCAAGTCCCCCTTGGGTCTGAATCCTTGTTTTTCCTGAAAGGACAAGATGCACTGGGGGAAAAATGCCTGATATTTAGGGAGTTCTTTGGTTGTGTCTTTCTTCTCCTTTATTTTGTCCCTCCTCTCCTTCCTGATTCATTTTTAAAAATAGAATTGTCCACTTGTACAGTTTCACAGTTAAGTGTAGCTAGTCAAGTGTGTGATAAGGGTGGACTTGATGAAGGGGTTCCTTGAAGGTCAGCTAAAGATGGTCCCTATAAAACAACTCTGCACCCATCTGAATCCCTATAAAGTTAATCCAAGCAATCAGAGGTAATTTTAAAAAACCAGACCTTGGCCAAAATCATGTGGTTGCACCGGTTCAGTGCCAACTTCAGGCAAAGCTTCCACCTACTGAGTGATCAAACCCAGTTCTGGCATTTTCACCACATCTCCTTAATCACTCATCTCATCAGTCTTCAAGCGGATGCCCAGAACAGAACTGAAAACAATCCCAAAACTCCCATACATCCAACCTACATAAAGCCACTTGCATCCTTATATTTAATAGAGGATAACTTCATTTTTATAGGCTCTTTCGGAACAGTAGGTTATCAAAAATCACAAGTGAAACCTCTCATCTGTGGTGGACTTGTGATGTTCGAATAAAATTACAGAAACTTACAGAAAATTACAGCACTGCCTCTTCATAAAGAAGAAGCCCTAATAGGTTTATGTAATTCCCCAAAGATAATAGGTAAAAATAGCTTAATGAGAAAGGAGTGACAGAGACCAAAGGAAGAGTCACCTTCAAGATAATGATCCACTCCCAAGTCATCCCCCCAGGGGGTGACCTCCACAGATTGGGACTGGCAGAGTCATCACAGCTTCAGTGAAAGACAGAGTGAACATCCTTTGGTAGTGGAAAGCTAAAAACCTCATGTGATGTCAATTCTTATGTTTTGAGCAAGCAGCAAACCATGCTCCCCAATAATTTACACCTACGTGGCAATAAGATTATAGCACATGATTCAACAGGACAAAATATCATGAAATGATAAAAAGAATCTGCTGGAAACAGGAAACAAAATCCAGATTTGTTTAGAAGAACAATATAGTGTCCTCTTTAATTATCTCAAAGAGAACATGCAGCTAAGAAGATTCCATATAGCAAAAGCTGAAAAAAGTCCATTGCACCATGATCAAAGCATCTGAAGTCTCCTGATTTATTAAAAAAATATATCACTGCTAAATTCTTCTAGAGCCACACACAGCAGATCTAGCTCCAAGGCCTTAGTGAAGATAACTGCTCACCTCATTCATCATTACTTCTCTCATTTTGACTAAGAATATAAAGTTAAGGCTGGAAGAATTTGTTTGGTTACTATATATAACCATGGCAAAGTTGCTTAAGATTTGGCGTATAGCTCACAAACTTTTTGACCCTTA
>VYZQ01046443.1:151334-162347 GCA_013400655.1 Mystacornis crossleyi | reverse complement strand
ACAAATGTGGTACTTTCCTCTTGGCTCTGTATTTTGCTTACTTATGTCTCCTTTTTACCTGTGATGTACAGATGCTCAGGACAGGCAAGCTGATAGAGGAGCTCTCTCCAAACTAATCATGTACTATCAAGATACACAACACAGAAAGGCTTGCAAGCTGTAGAAGAAACTGTGCTAGGAAAGCAGGACTCTGTCCATAGTGGGGGCCAAAGTTGTCTGCCTTTTCATTACAGCTTCAGCATCTGCTTTACAGGGCGGGAAGAGAATTCCTTCCTGTGCTAAAACCCTCAAGAAGATAAAATCTGTACCATTGGCTTTTGTTTTCCATTTGAGATCAACTGTTTTAATGCTCCTTATTTAAATACACTTATGTGGGAAAAAAGGTGAGGTTTCAAACAGAACTGAATGAACAAAGCACACAGCAGCCTCTGTAATCCCTTCTGCTGGAACTGCAATTTCCTTTTGTAGGAGAGAACTGTGTCCATGTGTTTCTACACAAGCTGTGCTGGTTCTCCTTGCTTACAGGACTCGGCACAGCACTTCCAAGGGAATACTGAAATAAAGCCAAAAATGCTCAGGCCTCTTGGTCTCCTGGGTTCTGCTGGCTGGCAGAGCAACTTACAGATGCTGCTGGAAGGCAGGAGGCTTGGCACTGCCCTCCCATACTGTCCCCCAGCTGGTCAGGAGGCTGAACACAGGTAGCGTGCTCATGGCAGCACTCCAGGCTAGCCAGGAGTTTGTCACCAGCAGGACATCCCCACACGGTGCTCCTTGGAAAGGGTTCCTTCAGGAGGCTACTTGTGAATCCAAACAAGGCCTTACACTGTTGCTTCTTCTAGAAGTAAAGCGTTGAAGCAATAATTTACTAAATGTATCACGCACATAGATTTATAGCTGTGTTTCCTGACCCCACAAGCAATAGGGGGAAAAAAAATAAAAGCTCATTCTTTTCTTGGGAACAAGTAAAGGTCAGCTGTCTCATCAAATTTCATCCCTTAATAGTATGCCTGTTCCCTCAAGGAAATTTCTAATCGTTCTTCAATAATTTCAATCTTTGACTTCTGCAACATTACTGAGTAATTATGCTGTAAATTTTAGGGGCTTCTTCAGGGAAGAGTCCCTAGTTTGCTCTGAAGAAATCCTGAGTAACCCACACGAGAAGAGACATCATGCATCATTTGCCAGTGGAATGTGTGGCAAACACCAGACTGGCTGTGAAGACAACACACAAACAATGACACTACTGCCACATGTCATGTTTCTCTCACAGCACAGGGAAAGGTTTGGATGATATATTGGTTAACAAAGCTCATCATTTCCAGACAAAAGTCTCTTGATATCAAACTGCCGATGTTATTTATTGGGCCTCTGGCTCCATAAGTTGATCTTCTGCCTTACACATCAACACTTACACTCATCTGCTCCACAGAGTCTAAACTCAGCAGCCAGAGCAAAAGAGAAAAGATGTTTACTCATGAGCTGAGCAACCATAAGCCAGCACACTCCTCATCATCTCTTCTTTCTTTCTTTCTAGAGATGGAGAATTTAGAGTTATCGCATATCCCTTCCAGAGCAGTGCCGGAGCCTTATCTCAGTTAAGAGCCCAGCACACACCATGCAAAGGCAAGTACTCATTCCACAAATAGCCACACACTCAGGTGCTCCACTTCAGTGCTACACCACAAGCTGGGCTAAACAGTAAAATTGCTCAAGTGTTGAGCTATGTGAATAACTGTGTACAAGATGTAGCCTAATGTCTAATAAGATATCACACCAAGCTATATCTGGTATTTTGCAGGCACTCTATTGCAGAAATCTCTCTTTACCATTAAATTCAAAACTTTCAGTGGGAGAAAATAACTTTTTTTTTACCAGAGTAAGACTCTTGCCACTGCCTCTCACAAAGAAGAAACAGAGAGGTATGATCTGCAAAACTGTTGATTAATTTTGCCCAGCACTCAACTTCAGTTATAGGAAACCCTTAAAGCTAATATCAAATCCTGCCTATGCAGGCTCTGGATAATCGCAGGCTGTGTTCTGGGAGTTCTGCCTCTGCAGCACTGGGGAGAGGAGGCCATTTGAATGCCACTTCCTTACACATAGCTCACACCTATTTCACTGCCATGTAGGAGGTGCAGGGCTGCTGAACCTCCTGCATTTCTGCTGCATTTCTCCTGCATCCCCTTCTGCCCTTCCACAGCTGCACATTTGCTCTTTGGGGGAGCTCCTGAGGCTGGACAGATGCAGCCAGCAGAGGAGCTGGGTGGGGAGAGGTTAAACAGCCCACCCAAAGCTGGGGCTCTGGACACAATCCATGTTTGCTGCCAGCCCACTCCCCAGTGCCCACACTGATGCCTCCAGAAATTGCCTCCTTTCAGCTGAATGATTTGACATTTATGCTAAACATGTGCTTGCCTTACCTGTAGGCATTTTCTGGTACACAGAAAGTTTTCCTCTTTGGAAAAGGCGTGCTGGCCTTGTTCCAACTCAGCATCCCCTGGTCCTCAGCCCCTTTGCTGCAAGAGCCTCTGCACATGGACAATGCACGCGTCACAAGAACCTTAAATGTCAGCGCACATCTTTCGTAAGGACTTTCAGGCAAATCTATGATTAAAAGTAGATATTCAAGCAGAAGATGAATATATTATGTCCTCAGGCTCCTTAAGTCATGATCCATATTTATAATGCAAGGCTAAGGCTTCTGTTGAATAATTACATCTTTTGCCTGCCCATTCTTCCCTCCCACCTCCATATGTATACACTCACCACAAATGCATATATAACATTTAAACTGAGCAATTATTCAACCCGAAGGCAGAATATCCTTGAGTATGTGCATGCTAGAGAGAGAGCTTAATTCTGTAATTGTCATGCAAGATCTGCAGTAGCAAACCTTGCTGAGATTTGAACACCTTACTCAGCATGAATAAAGGTGAGAACAGCGTATTCCAAAGTGGCTGGAGCACACCATGGCTAACAAATCCCAGGACCGTAGTAGCCACACGCATTCCAACTCCAGGTAAATATTTTCCTTCCAAGCAGTAGTCTCTGATTTGAAGTTCCTGAGTTCTCACTTGGTCAGTTCTTTAGAGCAGAAGGTGATGCTTTATAAATGAATGAAAGGCACTTTAACACATTTGGCAGCCGCTGAACTCAGAAATCATACCAAAAAAAAACCCCAACAGTATCACAAATACTGCTTTTCAACTAATATTGATCTCCTCTCTCTTATTTGAGGTCATCTTTCTCAGCAACAAGCACTGCCACTGGATGACCTGAAGTCAGAAATTTGGTTAGAAGGAGCATTTTGACCAGTATCCTAAAACATAAGCCTGTATTTCTTCATGCACTCTTCTCAGGACTACATATTTCATTATGGAAGAGGGAGAGGACAGGTATCACTAAAAAGAATTCCACACAGCCAGACAAGAACTTCATTCATTACAGCTGGGAAATGCAGCTTTCACATACAAGTACATGTATGTCCACGTACATGCAGGCAGGCACTTCTAATTAATTGGAAAAAATCAGAAGATTTTTTGCTAAATTGAACACTCTCCATCTTTACTAATCCAGTCCTGGAAGTGGAAATGCTGTCAGCAACCTCAAAATAATGTGCTGCAAACAAAAATGTTTCTTGACAGGACCCTGTTTTTTGCCAAAAACTTTATTAAAAAATTCCTAGCAGGTCTCATCACTCTTTGTGCCTCCCCTAAAATTTGCCCTCCGATACACAAAAGGAGCAGAAAGCACTGGGAGCCTGCACACAGCATTTTCTCGTGGGCTTCACTCACCCAAGAGCAACTTCCATGGCAAATCTATCACCACAGACCTAGTCCCAGGTAATCGGTTCAATGAAATGCATTAAGCTAACTGGGATTCCTCCCGTGACATTATTTTAAAATCCAAATCCCTTAGTCAGGCAGAAATATAAATCACAGTAACGCTGGTCAGCTGAAAAGTCACAGCTGTAACAATGGGTGTCACATATTCCGGGGGCTGGCAGAGCCAGGCTAGAACACCACCCATGCAGCAGACTACTTGAAAATTAAGCTCTTCAGCTCTGAACAGGTCACCGAGACATCACTCAAGGCAGAAGTATGGGAAATACAAGTGATATTATACTGCCAGACAGCAGGGGTGGGAGAGGGGAACAGGGATGGGCAGAGCATTGTTGAAGAAGCTACTGACTTCCTGCTTTATTCCCATCATTGCTCAAGAAGACAAATGGAAAAAACTCCTGCCTTGTCCTCATTGTTCGTGGCTTAGCAGAATCACAGTGATTTGTCTTTCTTCTTTTTCCCATCCACCTCCAAAAGAGATAAAAATCGTTACCTCCTTTCATAAAGAATTTCACCACGTGCCCTGATCAAGAAGCAGGGTGTAACCAAGCTCCCCCCGAGTTGTCCTCCCATCTCTCTTGTCCACAAAGAGAAGAGTAGAGAAACAGAGAGACTTATTGGTCTTGACCTGCAACAAATTAGCTCAGCCCTGTCAAGGCTACACCAACAGCCTCTGCAGAGGAAAAAGACACCAAAAATAGGTATTCCTGGGGCTGTAGTCTAATCCCTCCCCGAAAGATTTTTTGTAAATTCAGAAAGGTTCCAATTTTCCATCCAAGCATTTGTGTCTGCCAGTAGGGCATGCAAACCACCAAGAGAGGTCGAGCTGCTGAATTTTCACAGGGTAAAGTTAGGCCCCTGGAATTTTTGGTTCCTCACCAGCAGAATTCATATAAACACAGATGGATGGCAACATCCAGAGACGGATCTGTTGACTTGCTCTGCAAACCAAACACTACTGTGAGGTCTATCCTGCCTCACTTCTTAGCACACCACAGCATCTGACACCAGGGATGTCTCATTTCTACCTCTCGCTGCACTTGCAGCGGAAGAATTCGGTTCCTAAGCACAATTTAGAAGAAAATCAGCACAAAAAGTAAGAATTTTTGTAACTCAGGCTAAACTCCTGGGTTATTGTAATATGTTTTGCTGCTGGAAAAAGAAACCCACAACAAGATGAAGCCACTGCATTTCCATGACATGTGTCCTCTTGTTTAGTCCTGAAGGGGATTGCATTTGTCATCTCATGACACACAGGACATGTGCTGTGCATTTTGCTTGTTCTGCCAGCGACTCAGAGGTTTATGTTGCAGATTTCCTCCCTGCTGTGCCTCGATCCTAGAGCATCATTTAAGCCTGGTCTTTATTTGGAGTGGCAGGTACAGGAAGCAGTCCTGCTAAGATACAGGAGAACATCTGCATCTGAGGCTTGCTCCTGCTTTGTCATTATGAATATATAATATCAGAGCCCTGGGAAGGGAGGAGGCATGAGCATCCTTGCAAGTGTGTTTGATGGGGTGGGCAAATTTTGCCTATAAAAATAATTAGGAAGACAATGTACCTGTTGCACACCAGTAATAATTTCTGGAGACAGTTTAGCATTCAGGAAAAATCAGATGAGGTGGGGTAGAAGCTCACCTCAAAAAGCCAAGGGGTGACACCTAAGTTACAGTGTGCCAAATTGAACAAAACTATTGCAAATCATTTCTTAACTGCGACTACCATGACAAAACCATTGGCAATGACTGTGGACCCATTCCTGCCGAGTGGCTTGTCTGTGCATTCCACAGCATCCCGCTGCTCACAAACCAGCTCCACGTTGACTTCACTGTCTGCAAGTGGCTCACCTGACTGAAATCTCCAGGATAGTCCTCAAAGGAGAGAAGATCTTCCCTTGGGAAAGCCCTGGGCTCCCCTGAAGAAGAGCTTCTCTTAAGAGTGCCACTGCTTTTTCCATCTGCTGCTGTGATCCCTGCTGCAACCATGAGCCCTGCTTTGCTCGCCAGCCTCGTCCTGGTGCAGGTCTGTTCACATCAAGTGCAAACCTGGGGGCTGAAAATGCCTCTGGCAGAGCCTCCAGGGGCTGCCAGCACCTCTGGTCTCGATTAGGGTGATTGCTGTTGTACGGGGCCCACACAGGCTTTACAATAGGATACAGAAATGCACACCCAGAATGACGCCACAGAAGAGGGAAAGCGTACACAGACAATTCACACCAAAATTCACACCAGACATCAACTCCTCGCATACATGGAGCTGTCAGACCACAAAACAACTGTGACACTCTGCCACCTAGAACCAGACCTAGGGCAGGGAAACAAATACAGAGCAGCAGAGATATCTCGCACAAACCAAGCCCACCGAAGCAGTGCAGGTAAAGTCTACCAAGTGTCCATGTCCGAAAGGAAAGTTTATTACAGTTGTAAGGACTGTTTGACTTCAGACTCCAAAATACAAATTTAAGTGCAAATAAACTTTAAAATATCACAAATACACCCAGAGAAGTTTTAGCACCACCTACATTAGCTTATATTTAGTAAAGGCAAACTAACTCAGCTACAACAGAAACCAAGCTCCAAAACTAGCCTGGGATTTAAGTCTTACAACCCGCTTTTACTCATGAAATACCCATTCCTCTCCTGGCTGATTAGAGTAACAGGATACCCTGAGAAAGGCTGCTTTTATATTTCCCGGACTTTACGGAATCAAAATAATTTCAAAAGTTTTATTGGGATTTCACACTTCTTCATTAAGTAAGGAGGTGAAACTCCTATTTAAAAAAAAAAAAATCCCCAGCTACAAAGGAGATGAAACTCCAGTTAAAAAAAAACCCAAACTTTTCCCAGCTATAAACATCCTAGTTATTATTTCAATACTTATATTAAACCGTACAAACTGTATTTTGCTTTAGAAGCCATATGTTTTTGCCAGGACTGTATAAAATGTGGTTGCCTCCAGAGGCAAAATCTAGAGGAAGGAGAAATCCATTCTGGAGAGCTGATGGGTTTTCTTGCCATACATCAAGACACATGCAGCTTCTGTGATGCCTGCAACACATTCTTGGCCAAAAACTGACCCAAGTGATGCAGCACACCATGACATCAGAGCATCTTTGGGTTATTTCACCACACACTCTACAGTATCCTAACCTAGCACAGTCCTTCACCCATGAGAACAATCTTTATCCTAACTCTAAACCAATGTAATTTCTGATATGCTGACTTAGAACATTCTTCCCTTTGGTTTTCAAGTCATTAGTGGTTATGTTTGGGGAGTTCTGCTCTAAGCACTGCTTCATAAAATTATTTTCCCTGATTCAATTATATATTTACTAAAATGAATTAAAACAATTTAGATTCAATTATTTTAGCAATCGATTGCTTCTCAGAGTTGAAAATATTATTTTAAGAGAATCTGAACCATGAGGTTCTATCATTTACTGAATGACAGTAAGATGCAATCAGATGACTCAGTGTTAACTTTTGAGAGCATCTGGGCAAGTCTCACTTCCTCTTTTTATGAGCTTACTTTTCACAGTACCATTTAGCAAAAAGTGCTCTAATCACTAGAAAAACTTGTCAGTGCAGTTTGTCAAGTCTCCGGCAAGTCTCATTTATTTTGCCTTAGACAGACATTAGCTAAGTGCCCCAGAGCCCTTCTCCCTGCACACCCACATGTCTTTTCTGCAGCTCTTTTTTTTTTTTGCTGTGTTAGCAAACATCACCCAGGGAGGTGGCTCCTCATCTCCTAAGCCAAAACTCATCAACACCCACGGAGTCCAGGACAAAGCTCAGATGGATCTCTTCGGACCCACTTCCTTTCCTTGCTGCTGGGTGCCCCTGGAAGCAGGGGTTTGCAGATTTGCAAGGCAAGGATAAAGTTTTCTCTAATGTCTCCTCCAAAAGGAAAGATTACACCAGAGGTGCCACTGTCTGACCATAAACTCTCTGAGGGGTGTTTCTGAGTGGAACAGTGTTAGCCAGGGAGATTGCTTTACTGGTCTGAGTTTGAAGATCTTTTAAATGGAGAGTTTGCTGTCCTTCCACAACAAACTGCTTCATACAGCTCTGCTGTGAGGAAAGGCTGAGGGAACGGGAATTGTTCAGCCTGGAGAAGAGAAGGCTTTGGGGTGACCTCACTGTGGCCTTGCAGTGCCTGAAGGGAGCCCACAGGAAAGATGGAGAGAGACCCTTGACAAGGGCCTGGAGTGACAGGACAAGGGGGAATGGCTTCACACTGACAGAGAGCAGGTTTAGATTGGATATGAGGAAGAAATTGTTCCCTGTGAGGGTGCTGAGGCCCTCGCACAGGTTGCCCAGAGGAGCTGTGGCTGCCCCATCCCTGGCAGTGTCCAAGGCCAGGCTGGACGGGGCTCTGAGCAACCTGGGATACTGGAAGGTGTCCCTGCCCATGGCAGTGAGTGGGACTTGATGACCTTTAAAGTCCCTTCCAACCCAAAGCATTCCATGTTTGTATGATCAAACACCAGCTCCTGAGACAAAGTACTGCTCTGCCTGCAGAAAAACAAAATATTCCCTACAAAATGAGAGCGGAGCCATCCGCTCGGAAAACACCAGGCACACAAATTTGCAAATGCTACTGGCGTCACAGTTCTCTGAACATTCATCCCTTAAGTTGAAGGCCCCACACAGAAAGCTGGTGGAAATTAGTCCTTTGTCTTGATATTTTTTCCAATAGCCTCTGCTTTAGCCTTTGATTAGCACACCTACCTTTTAATAAGTTACTACACCATCCAAGCTGAGCAGTGCAGAGATCTACCTTTTATTTCTGGGGTTGCTAGCAGAAATTCAGGAAGAGTTGTGCCTCAGCACCACTCTCAGGATGGAGGGAGCTCCGATTGTTCTTCTGCAGTCTGGCCTACTCTAGTTGGAACATTAAGCATTTCTCACTAGTGGAAGTCTCATTTCCCAGCTATGCAACAAGGATAATGACACCAGGCTTGATGGGATCCAGGGTGCAGCTTCTCCTGAACTGAGAGTGCAGGCTGGAGACAGCAGCTGGCACTGCTATAGGGCTGCACTTGTAAACACAGGCAGCCAAAAGCCTACGATTGTGCAGACATCACATTTATACTGAAAATGCATTTNTCCAACCCAAAGCATTCCATGTTTGTATGATCAAACACCAGCTCCTGAGACAAAGTACTGCTCTGCCTGCAGAAAAACAAAATATTCCCTACAAAATGAGAGCGGAGCCATCCGCTCGGAAAACACCAGGCACACAAATTTGCAAATGCTACTGGCGTCACAGTTCTCTGAACATTCATCCCTTAAGTTGAAGGCCCCACACAGAAAGCTGGTGGAAATTAGTCCTTTGTCTTGATATTTTTTCCAATAGCCTCTGCTTTAGCCTTTGATTAGCACACCTACCTTTTAATAAGTTACTACACCATCCAAGCTGAGCAGTGCAGAGATCTACCTTTTATTTCTGGGGTTGCTAGCAGAAATTCAGGAAGAGTTGTGCCTCAGCACCACTCTCAGGATGGAGGGAGCTCCGATTGTTCTTCTGCAGTCTGGCCTACTCTAGTTGGAACATTAAGCATTTCTCACTAGTGGAAGTCTCATTTCCCAGCTATGCAACAAGGATAATGACACCAGGCTTGATGGGATCCAGGGTGCAGCTTCTCCTGAACTGAGAGTGCAGGCTGGAGACACAGCAGCTGGCACTGCTATAGGGCTGCACTTGTAAACACAGGCAGCCAAAAGCCTACGATTGTGCAGACATCACATTTATACTGAAAATGCATTTTTAAAAAAGCACAAAGACATTTTTAGATGCTGGGAGTACTTCAGGCATTTTTGATGAGGGAGGATTTTATTATTTAACAAACAGATGCAATAAGCTTGTACCAATTTTGAGGAAATGGTTTCAGTCCTTTTGCCATTTACCTGACTGCATTTTTCTGGGTTGCCAGACATATCTTAGTTTAAAATAAAGATGCTTAAAGATCACCCTCTTTGTTTCTACCTTACTCTACAAAAATCCAGTATGTGCAGCACAGCACTATTCATGTGGGACTCAATATCCTGAGTAGAAAATTTTAATCCCATAGGCTCAAAAGCCGTTTTTCAGTTGCATTATTGCCTCCAAAGAGACAAACATCACCTCATCTGTTCCACTAATACTAATGTAATTTGGCTTTGATCTGGTCCAGACCAAGATAAAAGGTATCCTTTGAAATACATTCATTAGGGTTTTAACCCACTTTTAAACAAAAGGCAGGTTTTGCACAACCTCACTTTAAGCATTTTACACACCTGAATAAGGAGGACAACATCCTCGGCTACCTCCTCCAGAAAATATCCTCACCAGCCTAGGGACACCAAAGACAAACATCTCCTTGAACCCTCTGGGCATTTAAACACCCTCTACAGACAAGGGGAAAGCCCCACAGAGAATGAAATTATTCCTCTTACATTACAACAGGTGTCTGTGAAATTACTTGCCACATTTACCATTCCAATGGCTAATGAGAGGACAGAGAAAGCTCCAGGAATTTTAAGTTGGAATAGGTTATTTCCACTGCACTGGTTACAGGAGGAAGGCAAACATCCATCTAAGCACAACTTGATTCTTAACTTTTTGGCAAGCAAATTTAGGATTAAGTCAGTCCTAGCCTTTTAATACAGGCAACTACATATTTGGTCAAAGTTGACTCCTCTCCTGCTTCCAGTGCTTGGTCTACACACGTTTCAGGAGCTAAACATTAAGACCACGTGCAGTCAAGACTTCCCACCAGCACCTCTACCTTCCCTTGCAATGAGCATGTGCTGCTTTTCAAACACAATCTTGAAAATAGTCCTTTGTTTTGGAGTCTACATGGCTCTTCCCCTGTGCACTGAAAACTTCAATATTAAGCATTTAACACTAATTGCCTATAGGTACTCTGTCTCCAGACACAGCAAGGCAGAATCCACAGCCTCTTGCTGCTTGCCCCAGTCCTGCATCCTGACCCCCAGTCCAGCACTCGGAGCTAAGATCAACCTTCTCTTGCAATCAAGAGTGGATCCTCAAGGACAGGGCTACAAAGAACCCCTGGACTGAGTCTAAACTGAGCAGCATTTCATCCTTATGGACCATTCCACTGAGGATCTCACACACAGCATACCCTACCCATGCACTAATCTGACCAAAACCAGTCTTTTTTTTT
>VYZQ01046443.1:79475-140364 GCA_013400655.1 Mystacornis crossleyi | reverse complement strand
GTGCTGCTTTACATGGCAGAAAGTATCACACCTGCAAACAGTGCAAGTGCATTCTTGTTTGAACTCACCTTCTCTCATTGTTCCTTTTATTCAGACCTATTTTGTGAGGCTCTCACGGAGGTGAATTAAAATGCATCAGTGGAAGGAGGCTCCACACAGGCCTCCGAGGCTGTACAGTATTTATCATCTGACGGCAGGCAAGTCTCAGTCTGTCAGCCTCTAACTTCCAAAATACATGGCAAGCGTGCCAGAAATGAGAGACAGAGCATCACTTATTGCTTAGATAGCTCTCCCTCGCTTTAATGAGGGGTGAGTTATGGGCTGCACCTTTGTGCCACCCGTTACACAGCAGCGTTTGCCGCTCCGCACTCCTTACTACAAATATACCACCCACAGAGACACTGCAGACCTACATCTACTGCCTGACTCCCTTCACGTTAGCAAGTCAGGAGTTATTTTAGTTGTGATGAGGAGTAACTCCAGCGCAAGATAATTGCAGACAGGAGTAGAATAATTTTTCCTTTCACCCTATATTACTGGGTTAGGCATAACATACTTCTTGGTGTCTTGCTTATTCTTAACCACTAACTGATTTATAGAACTATTAATGAGTATTTATTAGCAAGTCTAATGGGTCAGTAGTTAAACTAACCTATTAGTAACAGCTTTATAAAAATCTCTGAATCGCATAATCATCTTTTAATTTAAAGACCTTAACACACAGCATTCCTGTACTTCTTTATAGATGTAATTACTGCATCACATTACCAAATTCTTAGAAATAACCCCCTTTTCTCTCTTGAGACAGAATTAATCAGTCAGTGATTTCCTTTCACTCAAATGCACAAGTGTCCTGGGAAGCATTTTTATCTTCTTACACTGCTTGATATGGTTTGCAATTTCCCACTTTATCTAGCTAGATGATCTTTCCACTGAGTATTAGTTTCTCATCAGGTCTGTTTCCAAAGACACAACCCAATCATCTATTCCTGCCTGTGTATCAAATGAGCAAGTAGGGCTGACCATAATTTCTCAGTCTTTCAGACATGGCAGCCCACCTCTGGCTCAGCAGCTTTCACACAACCCTCACGGGCAGCAGCCAGGCTCTGCCTGGGATGGCAGAGAGAAGAACCAGCTGCAAACACCAAATGCAAAAACTGACCCTCTCCCAACCCCATAGGGGCTGAGCTCCTAACACCCTACCATTAAATTCAGGTAGACACTCTCATGCCAATTCAAACATTTTCAGCCAGTAATTAAAGCCTGTTCTCACTCCTTTTACCCTGAAAAAAAAATCAGCTACTGCAGACCTGGTTATTCTAGAGGCCTGAATCACATGGCCTAGAGCAGCCACATGGTTCAGTGGCACAGAGCTGGCTGAAGAGGTTGATGCTTTTTCCTTTCTCCCTCCCCACAGACACGCGCTGTTCCAGCTGCTGATTCATCCCCCTGTGCTTATTGTTCATAGCTCCCAAAATCAACCAATAACCCAAGTCAAAAAAAAGCTCAAAACTCCACAAATATCCTTTTACACTACTTTAAAAAAAACAAACCAAGAGGTCAGTGACACCACATTGGAGCAGGAACACTACAGGTTCGCTGCAGGCAGTGCTGTACCTGAGCCCAAACAACCTGGCACCTCTCTGAACCCTTTCAGAGCCCACCAGAAGTCAAGACCCACTGTTTGGGACATACCAGCTCAAGTTTAACTGCACCGTCTGGGCCATCCCTCTTTCTACTCCCCTAAAAGCACCCAAGGTCCTGATATAGTTTATGGAAGACCTCTAAAAATCTGCTTGGAGGGTCAGAACCCACCACTGAGGCTGCACACCATGATCAGATCAAACAGCACAGGGCAGTGCCCTGGGGTGCTCAGAACAGTACCACGACTGCTCACTGAGTGCTTGCACATTCCCAGGACACAAATACACGCCCGTTTTCCTCCTGCTCACTATTTACCCTCTTTTTAGGCAGCAAAGACCCATTTGACAACTTGGCATCTTTACACTTGTTCACTACACTCATTTGGTAAGCACACACTCTGTTCCTCTAGGGATATAAGAACTTGCTGCCGGTCTGGAACCTGGGTAAATGCCATTTGCTTATAACTCATCCCTCCTGCAGCACTAAAACAGCTGACTGCTGCTTCAGGAGAGCTGACATTTACTTGGGAGCCTAATTCACCCCACGGTGAGGTCGACAGGGACACTTCTCCGTGTTAAAGTGGGATCAGGCCCCTCATTCCCTACTCTAAGTGCACTGTCATTTCCACAGCGAGCTCACGTTACTACCATGGGGACTGCTGGTGTCATTGTCTGATCTCAACAACTCCTGCTGAGCTTCACAGAAGTCTAAATCCAGATGTTACAAACCCAACAGTCAACAGCCCTGGCAGAATTATTATTGCAAATCTCTTATGCTGTCAGAGAGGACGAGAAGGCTGGCACACAAAAAGAGGTGTTCATTGTCTCCTCCTGAGGGGATTAAGCAGGCTGGAAGCTACAGGAAGCACCAAGGGGTCTCTCCTCTTGGTGTTGCACAGGCAGGAGATGGGATATTCACATGACAATACCCTTCACCCCACTGCAAGGAGACCACAGGGCCCCAACAGCCTCCACATTTGCTTTAGGTCCCCAGGCTCCAATTCATGTTTATAACAGACCATTAAAAGTCTGGGCCTTCTCCAGATCCTGG
This sequence comes from Mystacornis crossleyi, assembly GCA_013400655.1. Lineage (NCBI taxonomy): Eukaryota > Metazoa > Chordata > Aves > Passeriformes > Timaliidae > Mystacornis > Mystacornis crossleyi. The sequence continues at coordinate 137,670 of VYZQ01046443.1, read as the reverse complement.
AAAAGGAGAAACACTTTTGCCTCTTGAAGAGGAATTGGAGGCTCCAGGGGGTGGAGAATGACGACAGACAAATGTATCCATCACAGCTGATCACTGTTTTTGGAAAACAATACAACATCATAAAAGTATCTGTAAATGTTTTAACAGGGCTTCTTTTACACTAAAAAGAAAAAAAATTACTTCTTTTTAAAATACAGAGTAATGTTTTAAGTGTTCTGAACTTACCAGGGAAATTGTTGACTTTGGGATTTAATAGCTAATATAATATTAAGTACACATTTGCAGCTCATCAGGAGAAGCACACCCGCTGATCAGAAACATGATGTAAAAGAAGAGTTGCTGATGAACTGTGGTCATTTACCTCCTCAAATTTCCCCACTGACGCACATCATCAGAGCCCCTGCAAAGAGAGCCGAGGCTGTTTCCCCCGAATCAAATAGCATGGGAGATGTTATTTGAGAAATTTAACCATCTTGGGAGCATATGCCTTGCAGACTATCCCCAGCGAGGAATTCATTTCACCCATGCCAGAGCTTTGCACCCTGGGATCCCCCTTCATGGCTACGGCAGGGAATTAAGCTACAATCCCATCAGTTACACTTTACTAATAAAAGAGAAACACTGATACTCCTCTCTGAGAAAAAAAAATATATACTTTAATAGTTACTAGTTGGCTAAGTAACTTAACGGATGATTTTATATAAGTGAGTCAAATATGGTTTTCATCTGTAGTCATACATGAAAGGAAAAAAGTTTGCTGGAATGACTCCAGTTCTACGAATCTGTTGGCAAAAAACCACACATTTGTTTGCAAACAGTTTTACTCCACACGATGGTTAAGTTTGGACATTAAAAGCAGAGTTTGCAATAATGGTTGTTGCAGTTCTCAGTCCATGACAGATTGGACAGAGGTTTGTAAATTCAGACAATACAAACTCAAAAAAACCCAACCAAACACCACTGGATGAATGCCTTGGAAAGCACACAAATCAGAGCCTGACACAGCAAATAACAGTTTCAATTATATTAGCAGAAGAAAGTTCTGATCTATTCCCACATATCCGTCCTCTAATAAACAATCCTTCAAATAATCACAAAGATCCTATGATCTGTGAAAAGGTCATATCATATCATTTGACTTGTAGGTTCGTAAAATATGGCAACTGCATGGGGGGCACCATAGGCTGCTTAATTAATCCAATATCTGTTTCTACGGCTATTCCATTAAAAAAAATAATTTTTAGTCTGATTTTCTGAGGTTGTTACTTTTGTTCCTTAAGGAAATGAGGCTTAAGCAGCTTATTAACACATCCACACACGTGCATGAGCACACACACAGCGTCCCTCTCACCTCCAATAGCTTTAGGACTTACTGGCTAATTTCAAACACGTTTTATAGAGCAGCAGAAATTAACCTCAGTGCCCAGGCAGAGAGGAAAAAAAGCTAAATTAATGCCTGACTGAGGGGAAAAACTATCCTAATTAGTCAGAGAATCAGCTTGGGGGTAGAGGACAAGAAACAAAACTAAGTCCTACTGCTGTCCCCATATGTAAGTTATGACTGAGGATAAACTTAAGACATGATGAGTTTCTTGTAGGCAGAGTTATTTAAGGCACTCATTCAAGGCTTTTTTTTTTTGCATTTATAGATCCTTGTACTTCTTCCAGTGCAAATCTGTTTAGGGCACTTAAGCCTGAAGATAATTATCTTTTATGGCCTCTCAGAAAAAAGTTCATGAATCCTCCAAGATTGATGTACTACAAGCTATAAAATAACTCATCTCGTGCAGATTTCTTGCATCTGCAGTTTGGGGCTAGAGGTTTCAGGAACACCCAGGGAGATGTGCAGAATTTCCTAACTCCGGTTCAACTAAAATTAGGGCTGAGAAACTTATTTAATAGTATTTTAGCATTTCTAATCATGGCTGAAACAATAAAACTGACAGCAAGAAACAACCCTTGCTCACATCCAGCACAATTTTTAAAAGAGACATTAAAAATACCTGTGAAAAGGTGTGTTTGACAGCCCTTTCCTATATCTTGACCAGACATCCCTAGTGCTCAGCTGTGGGACAGGTTAAAGCAGGGACTTAGATTTTTGCAAATTTATTCCCCTCCTCCCTATCCCCAAAAGGTCTTATAAGACAGGGCTGAAAAGCATTCATATTGTGGTCCAGTTCTATCCAGTAGCACACCTCTTCATACACAGGCAGCCCTAATTAGAGTTCCTCCTTAAAAAGTCCTATTTTGATCCCTTGTGTTTTTGCTAAGCTAAAACCAGAAGAATATACGGATTTTTTTTTTTGGCAGCATTTAAAAAAATAACGTTAATCATTCATCAGTAACTTTCACTTACATTTCCTTATTGAGGTTCTTACGAGGAGAAATAATATTTCAAATGAAGATGTGTCTATGTGCACTCAGAGGCATCACTTATTTGATAGCAGAATTGATGCTTTGCTAATCAACTGCTCACACAGGGATCTGAAGAGAAATCCGTGCGAATATGACAAGAATAAGACAAGGGACACATGGCTTAGAATGACAGAATACCCTCCTGGGCCCTCTCAGACTCCTCCAATTTGTGTATCTTGGAAGATGCATTTTTCAGCCATCCTATAAAAAGATCAACCAATTACTCACATCATTCTTCTGTTTTATTTCTCATACACACACATTTCACTGGTGTATTATTTTCACAGGTTTCTGACCAATGCTTTTTTGATGCCGTTTTTCAAAAAGGGGTGTTGATTAGCAAGAAAATTATAATTCTGCTTCCTCTTGGACAAGGAAACTGCAAACTATTCTTTATGACAGCATGTTGGCCAGTCAGTGCTTTTTCATAAACAAAAAGCCCCTCACCCCTGAGGTGCATTAACAGGGCTCTGGCTCTCAGAGCCCTGAGGACACCTGCAGCCTTCATGGCCTTGCCAGCCTCACCTGGAGGCCCACCACAGTGACCCCCTGTCCAGGGGCCCAGCTCAGCCCCAGGACTCCAGCCCTCGCTGGGGCTGTGTGCTGGCACACCCGTGTACAGCCCCATCCTAGCTCCCCAGAAAGCCCCAGACCTGTGCTGCAGATCAGGTTATTTCTGATTCTGGACAGTACTCTGGGTAATTCTTTTACCAGCACTGAAGGTAGCACCATCTCCAGTCCGGTCTCCTGCTGTTCACAGTTGGACTCCCCCAGACCTGGTTCACCATCTTACCTTGTTTAGGCCTATCAGTGGATCCTGCCATTGTCACAGAATCATTTTGGTTGGAAAAGACCTCCAGGATCAATGAGTCCAACCTTTGAAAAATTTCCACCTGGTCAATTAGACCATGGCGCTGAGTCACATCATTTCTTGAGCACCTCCAGGAATGGTGACTCCACCACCTCCCTGAGAAGCCAGTTCCAATGCCCGACAGCTCTTTCAGTGAAGAAATTCCTCCTGATTTCCAACCTGAACCTCCCCTGGTGCAGTTTGAGGCCATGTCCTCCTGTCCTGTCGCTGATCGCCTGGGACAAGAGGACAACCTGTTGTCACCAAGAACTGCAACCCTGGGCTCTGGGGACAGAGGGTCTTGTGCAGCTCCTGCTGGCATCACCCTCGGTCACAGCCATCACCCCCACGTCCAGCCCCTGTTGGGCTGCTCTATTACATCAGCTCAAGACAGAAACCAAGAGAATTTGTGCCCTGGCCTGAATAACAAGTCACGTAGAACATCTAAAACATCTTTCCCCTGACCTACTTGCACGCTGTGTATGGACACACATCCTGCCTGATCACAGCCAGTGCTGTAGCAGGGAAAATGCTGCTCCTTCCAAACGTGTAAGAGAAGAGGTCAGAGACTTGCTTCAAAACACTTCACTGCTGCTTTCAAGGGCCTGCAGTCAGGAACCAGGGGAAACTGCACAAAGAGAGGCAGGCAGGGCACGGAATTTCATTCCCTGACTGCTTGTCACCACTTACGGATAAATGAGCTGGGCAACACAAGACACACAAAAAGCCCACTGGAAAGTGCCCACATACATGAGAAAAGGGTTTTTAGAGTGGAAGAAGAAAGAGGAGCTGATGTTTCAGAATATCTGCAGATAGTCAATTATTCATATGCCCTAATGGAGAGGGAAAAGAGCAGTATTTCCACTTCGGCATCAGCACATACTGACAGCGCTGTGAAAAACCACCAGAGGTGTGAAACAGCTGTCAGTCAGTGTGAAAGGCCAAGATTAAACACCCCTCTCACCCAGCGGTCCTAGTCTAAGGATAGCAATCATGAATCAGCCACTCAAAGCCCACAGAGGGCTTGTTCCAGGAAACCGCCCCTAGAAGAGGCCAAGATGGTTTGGGAATGCACGCAGACAAAACCACACCAATAATCTGCCCACAAATGGATATTAATAATCTACAGACTGCACATGCACAGGCAGACTGCTCCAAGCCCCCCTGAGTGTGGGGCTGGGAGCACATCCTCCCATGCCGCCTTCTCCAAAGGAGCGAACCGCCCTAACGGAGGAAATGGAGAGGAAGGAAACCTCCTCATACCTCCTCACAAAGGGCAAGTCCAAGAAAAGCAGGGATCTATTTACAGTCTTCCAAAGTCCCTGCCTGCCAGATGGTCCCTTAGAGCTCCTTGGTGGGGCGCAGCTTAGGGCTATGTTAAGACTCCCCAGGGCTGGGATAAGCCCGCAGCAGGAAGGAACCAGGGGATTGTGCCAAGTGCCACCAATACAAGACCACACTGTGTGAGGTGCAAATGACCTCATTTTCTGTGGAAGATGACATTAGAAGAGAGCCATGTGTTTTCAGGTGTGAGGTAAGGAAGGAGGAGATTATTTCTCATAAAAAAAAAAAACAAACCTAAAACAACAATACAAAAAAAAAAAACCTAAACAAACAAAACAATCCTGGGAAGTGCCCCTAGAAGGTTGTAAAAGATAGAAGCCAAGCTAACAACCCTTTGTTCTTCTGGAAATGCCTTCCTCTGCCCGTAGCAACGGAACCAGGACCCCATATTGCCATCTTAAATTAAACATGGGCCCTATTGGTTCTCAGGAGGCCAGGATTTAAACTTCTTTGTTTTCTTAAAGCAAAAAAATACACGCTTGCAGAAATCACTCTCTTCTGATTCATTTCCTCTGGCATTGTATTGTTAAGTTGCTTAAACAAAATATTCAGTTTTCTCCTCTTCCTCCCCCTTTCCTCTCCTTCAGGGCCAGGTTTTCCCCTAGCTGAGAGAAAGTCTAACTTCCTAAATAAGCCGTTACTGTAGCTAATAGCCTAGAGGGAGAAAAGCCCCCTTGTGAACCCTGAAAACGCTGTGTATTGGCTCTTGTAAAGCAGACAAATGAAAGCAGGAACACATGTTATACATTAGAGGCTCAGATTTTGATGGTAGGCTGCCGCAGCCCAACCTTCAATTAATTTCCCCTCTGCTCCGTTAGCTTCTCAGGTTTTCTGAACTTCAGCCATTAAATCTGGGTTTACATCACTCAGGTGCCAGAGGTTGCCTTCTAGGTGGAAGGAAAGAGCTTCTGACCACGCAAGCCCCATTCTCATGCTGGCATCTTTAGTATTTCAAGATATAAATGAAGAGAGTCTTGGGGACAGACTGTTAAAGAATGTGGCCACATAGCATTTATTACACAAAAAAACCCCACTCAGGTTCTGGAGCCATTCATCTGCTGAAAGGAACCAATTATCTGATTGCTAGGCCTGGTTTTAAGAGAGGAATCTATAACGTACCTATGTTCCTTGTTAGACTCAGTTACAAACTGCTGTGGGCAAAGGAGTAGAAAGCAGGAGGAAAAAAAACCTAGCTGCAAATTTACTGTACTTTTCAAGCCAGCAAAAGAAAACGTTCCAGTTGCAACCTATTGCTTCCCAAAGTGTAAATACAGACACATGACAATCATGTAAAACTGTTCAGACCACACCTTTCAACTAATCAGCTACAAATCAGCAGTAGGCTTTCACCCCAGTCCTTAAAAATGTTTTTATTCCTTGTAGCCCTGTCCTATGCAGCCTCTCTTGCTTTTTAATGAAGGGGTGGCTTGTCACCACACACACACATGTATCAGCCTTAACATTCCATTACTTTTTAAAGAATTATCTCACATGTCACCCACCATCTCTGTACAGAGGTGCAAACTACACGGTCTTCTTCTCACAATATGTTGTGGAAACGTGAGGAGGAAAAAAACAACCAACCACTAAAACAGATGTAGGATTGAATTATAAAAACAAAAAAAAAAGGGAGTTCTTAGATAACCTTTCATTCATGTAAAAGTATCTTTGTTTATGCAGCAGTACCAGACATTAACACTCCAAGAATTATCTTTTAATAACAAGCACTGGTTATTTGTTTTACATAGAAAAAAAATATTGCGTGATATTTATTGTTGCTGAAGAATGGAAATTCTACTCCACTGAAAAGCAATTGTGCTCATTATTATGACACACAAATACATATGATATGAATTATATGGAGTAGCTGGCTGAGGTGAATCATTGCTCTTTCCTGCTGCCTCAGAGCTTTAGCTGGGGTTAAGCTGCAGGTAACAGTTTATGCTTCAGATGGAAACACCCTTCTGGAGCGAGAGCAAGCACCAGCAGGGATTCCAGACAGCCTAAATGCTCTGTGCAGTGTCAGAAGCTAATCCCACCTCTGCAAGGAAGGGCTAGGGGGAAACCAGCGTCAGCACGGGAGGGGGCATGCTCAGCCTTTCTGATGAGAGTCCCAGAGCTCCTCAACATGTGCTGGGCAGTTACATCATGCACGTGGCTCTGGTTCCAGCAGCCTGCTTAATACATCAAGGGCTGCTGTGGGGAGGCAGAAGAGCGAGCAAACTCCTCATCAGAGTGACCTCAGTTAATGCTGCAGCCAAGTCTGTGAGGTTTGGATCCAGAACACCTCCCAGCATCCAGATCTAGAGCCCTAGGTGCTGCCATTACAGAATAAGGGGCCAACAGAGCCAATAAATACATTTTTAAAAAGTCAAACTCCAGCTCTGACCATGGCCCACATGCACAAAACACAATATGCTTTGATCTGTATCCACCTCTGCTCAGTACAAGAACAGTTCAGCCAGCAGCACAGGACTTCAGGAAGACTGGCAAAGATCTTCCCCTTCATGCCAAGGGAAACACTTCTTGCCTGTGGCATTTTCCACCCACACATTAATTCACCTCACTTCATGTTTGAAAACAAAAAGAAGAGGAAAAAACCCCATCATCATTCAATAACAGCAACATCAATTCACCAGGGGAAACAACAAAGGCAGGGGAACACAGGGAGGAAATGTTTATACATGCATAGGAACAGCCAAGAAAACCAACTAAAGAAAAGACAGAAAATAAGCAAATCCCGCCCTGCCCTGCTCGCCCCCCACCTCCAGCTGCAAACCAGCCAGGACTCTGCGTCAACCTGGTGCAGGTGCCCAAACTTTGTCCTGGCAGCCATGCAGGGGTTTTTGCTCCCCAGGACAGAGGGACAGCAGGGCTGGTTAAAGCTGCCATGCCCTCCTATTTGCTTTGACAGTGCTCCACTGGGCTTGCTGCTAATGGCCACAGTCCCAGTGCACCAGGCTGCTCTTCCTCTCAAGTAATTTTGTTTCTGGCACTGAAAACTTTCCATGTCCTATTGCTCCTCTCAAAATGCTATATCCTCCTCCACACAGAGCAAGCACCTTGGATTTGGAGCAGCCCCCACCACACAGTCACACCCGTCTTAATACCCATTCCAAGGTGCCAGGCAGTCCCCAGCCTCACTGCCTGGAATGCTTCCACTGGGAAAGGATAAAACACCTGAACGGGTCACAGGCAGCAGAGTTCGTGTTCTCAGAACTATACTTCCGCCTCGATGCAGAAGGACGGACTTCAGGGACAAAATTGTGCTTCTGCTTTTGTGTTGTATTGTGGAAATGCCAAAAGGGGTGGAGAGGGAGGGGAAAGGGTCACAGAGAGGTGGAACACCTTATGGAAACAGGAGTGATGAAGAAATGCCAGAGCCTGCTCCTACCCAAGTCCACAACAGACTTGGGGGCTGGAGGGGGAAGGTGGGGAGGAGAGAGAAGAAACAACGACAAAAAACCCCATAGAACCCCAGCGCCCCCTCCCCATTTTTCTGTATTCTACTTTTACACGCAGCATATTGCTAAAGACAAATCCCATTTCATCTAGCAGCTTGCAACATTAGCATTAACAATCAGCTCTTTCCTCCACATGTGCTGCTTCTTCACTCTGCACACAGCCTGAAGTCGAGTTCTCATTGTTTCCACACCTGAAGGTACCTGGAGTGAAACCAGTTACTGATGGGTTTTCCACAGAGGATGTGGAAGAGCAGAACGAAGGTGCCCCGTGTTCACGAGAGCTGAACTAGTGACTTCCCAGGGCTGTTTATAGTGACAAGACAACACAGGAACAGTGACACTCAGCTTGTATCCCCTGTCTCAAGGAAGACTCCAGTAGTCTTCTGACAGTTTCTTTATTCTATGTACTTTTAATATTCCCGTGTTTGTGCAAGGTATTAAACCCAGCAAATGCTGATCATTGCCTTTGCTGTTCCCGTTCAGATCATTAAGTTAAAGTACAGCTCCGGCTTTTGGCACTAGCGCAGGTCCTCTGCCTCTGAGGGGAGGCTGGGGCCTTCTCACTCTGCATCAGCTCCTTTGCAATGTGCATTCAGAAACAGAATTCCTATCCGCCCATTACTAGAAATCAACAGGTTTCCTAATCAACAAGTTCGGCTCTCATCTCACCTTGTGCAATTTTAAGAGTTCTCAAACACAAAACAAGCCACACACAAAAAAAACCAAAAAGCCCCTAAGCAGTTAGTGACATGACTCCTGCAGTGCTCCCATAGAGAGTCTCCTAAAGGGAAGGGCTATAAAAATGAAAATAAACAAAAGGAAATAGTGCATAGGCTGCGCCAGAGTAAGCTTAAAAGGCAAATGAACTTATTTCAGAATTAAAAGCTACCCCTGACACAAGATGATACTAAGAAATATTTATATTTTCTTCCCAGCAGCCTCTTGTCCATCTACACAAGGAAAAAAAGTGACGACCATTACCAGTGCATTCAGATACCTTATTTTAGTTTGCAACCATCCAAGCCAAGGATTAGCTCACTTTTAGGCAGAAAACAGAGATATCCTAAATACAGAGCACAAGAATTCACACTGTCTTCTGGCTAAGTCAGTCCCTGCCACACATCCAGGCACAAGGGAAGAGCAGAGCCACCCTTGTTCCAAAGATGTTGAAGGTGTTTTAAAAACAGCTTACAAAACACTTGTGTGAGGACTCGGGTCAACACAGCTTTCCACGACCTTCATTTCTTGCAGAAATCATCAATATTCACCTACTAATGAGAACTCATGGCCTCGCAATTGGCTTTTCTCTTCCCAGCTGTGCTCTAAAGATGTTCTTGCTTGCCCAGGAATAAAGAGATGGAGGGAAATACTCAGGTCTCTAGAGGGCAAAGTCAGAAACCTAAACATAGAAGCACTCCTTCTCCTTTTGTTGGGCTTTCATTGTCAATGTCAAGAGTGTCTTATGGATCAGCAAGGTGACCACCAAAACACACACAGGGCTTTTTGTCTTGTGACTTTGACGCCATTCTCTCGAGTGTCTCTCTAATGCAAATGCTAATTTATGCTTTCCTTGTTCTTTTTGAATTCATGCACAGGAAAGATTTCTCTTGCCAAAGTGTTATTTTAGTGGTTTCATCAGAAAAACAAAAGCAGACTAAATGGAAAAGTTAACCCTGACGTTTCTGGAGGAAGCCTGGAAAACCTGAACCTGGCAATACTCATTCCAACCAAAATAATTCCAAGTACACAGTTTTTGTCACAATATTTGCAGCTTGACTTGGTAACATTCCAAGGACCTCTCTCATTTCCCCTTGACCTCAAGATTTCATTCTTGTGTGTATTTTCTTTAGAAAAAAAGCAAAAACCAATACCACATCATCTCAACGTTCTTCATCCTCTCCCATTGTCCCTTCAGCTCCTGTGCCTCAGCTGCAGTAAGTTCACTGGCCGCAACCAAAAATCTCAGTAGGGAAGAAGTTCTTCTCATTTACTAGACCGATAAAGGCATTTGCAGGACTAACAAGAGCTTAACTCCTCAGTCCTGTGGGGTGGGAAGTCGTCAGTCCAGGTGGAAGCATTCCCACGATGCTCACCAGAAACAAGAACTGATATTAAAACACTTTTCAATAACGTAAGTGCTGACAGACCCTTTAATGAAACAGCTCTAGCCCTGAGTTTAAATAGTAATCTAGCCCTGAAAGTTTGCAGCATAAGGCCATTAGCAAGATCTACAAATCTCAGGTAACTTCTTCACAGAATTTTAAACCACTTAGCAAACACTAATTAATTAAGCATCACATCACCTTCCAAACTAAATGACTGAATTCACCACGATAATACATTGGATTTTCCTGCCTGCACTTCAGGTTGTTCAAACAATTTGCTTTCTCATTTCCCTCAGAGAGAACACCCACTCTTCCCTTAGCAACCACTGCAGTCAAACGCACTAGAGATCCAGGGGCCTGCAGACATTTTGACTCAGTGAGTGAAAAAGGGATTCTCACTTTTTACCAGCTCAAAGTCCAGCATTATTTTACCCCCATCAGCAGGTCGGCTCCAGGGAAGTAATATTGCATGCTGGCCATAAAGGTCAATCTATATTAGATGTGGCCGGAACAGAAGACATGTTCCCCAAAAAGCATCACCCCGCTCACTGTGGCATTAGCTGATAACACAGAGAGGCTGAGAGCACACAGAGAAGATTCCTTTCCAGTGCAGCTGAACAGAATGATCAGCTCCATTTACTGCCAGTAATCAGTCCATTGCTTGCTAATGGACATTCAGCCTGCTGGGTGAAGCTAAGAGTAGCCCAAAATACATCTGCTGTGGATTTCAGGTCCTAAGCAACAGCTACTTAGTGCTGCAAGTCAGTTCCTATTGGGCCGCTCAATTTATTAAAAGAAATAAAGACACAAGCAACCCACTCCTGAGAAGAAGAAAGTGCTAAGGCTCTTTAAGTGCACATTTTAGCAGCGAAGGAACGTCAAAGCATCAGAATGGAGGTTTCAGTTTCTTCCTTTCAGACAGCACTGCACAGAGTGAAAGAGTTTGTTTAAGCTCACACAGAGGCAGAGCTGCATGCCTAGGGCAGCCACTGGAGCCACGGCTTCCTTAGGACTTTGAGAACGCCAGAAAAGCAGCTAGAGAAGTGCCCTTGAACGAAAGAGCCTGGATCTAGAGAGCAACACTTCCCGCAGCCCTGACAATTATCCTCCTTCCTTCAGTAAGAGCACGTGCACCCCAGGCAAAGCTGAATTCTACATATAGTGTTAAGTCATCTTGAACTACGTCTATTCAAAAGACACTTATTCAAAGCTTACTTATTTGTTCTTCTTGCAAAGGACCTGTAACAAGTCGCTCATGAACAAAATTGAGAAGTGTCAGCACACGTCCTCTGACACCAGGCAACAGCAGCTGCTCACTGTGCAGATACACCTCTGGAAGTAAGCCCACATAGTAAGTGAAGAGGTGCCCCCCGTGGGGGAGATGGGCATAGGTGGACACTTGGCAGGGCACGGGGTTTCCCTCTCCCTATTCCTTGGTCATATGTACCCAAAATCATGTCCCCTATTGGTCACTTTGAATGTAGCCCGCACAGAAATCTGTACTTATGTGGGTGTTCACATGATTCAGGGGAGCAGTCGTTGTGGGAGTCCATGCCAGGCTCCAGCCGTGTGCGGCTGGGAGAATAAAATCTGAAAACATCTATCAGACATTGTCTCCTTGATTCTTCTATGGGCCAAGGCTGCCTCCAGGGATGGTTGCAGGAGAACCACACTGCAACAAGTAAGAGCAACTTTACACTCAGGCAAAATCATTCCATATCTTATATCACCAGTGTTATTAAAGTATGACATACTCACAGAGAAAGCATCCAAAAAAAAAAAGGCAGCTTCACACCACAACCAGACTCCAGGACCAGACAAAGGCTGCTGACTCTCTCTACCTCAAAGGCTACACTACCTGGCTAACTACAAGGGAGGAAAAATAAATCTCCACCAGGTGCCTCAACAAGTGTGGCTGTTCAGCAATTAGGCACAACGGCTGAGTTTGGGCCAGTCAGCACCAAAGGTGGCTCAGTGAGACCCGGCAGTGCAGAGATGCATGTGACAAAAATGGTGAGAAAGCCTCGAGCGAAGCTGTGCACGCTGGGGAGTGTCTCGTACCTCAGCCTTTAAGAGCGTGGCCGTTTAAACACTCTCTAGCACCACTGCAGCAGTTCAGTTCCATTAGTCTGTGCTCATCTGCTTTTGAAGGAAAGTCAGCTCTGTGGCAACACCAGCATGATCAGGAGGCACTGAAGACGCCTCTTTTAAGGGCAAGGTTCTTTTTGGACCTCTAAGCAATTACCTCTTTGAATTTCCACTTGGTGCTGGAGTTGCAGTATTTGGTCCTGTAATTTCGGTAGCTGGAGAAGCTCTTTCTTGTGCCTGATGTCTGGGGAGGGGAATTAGGAGAAATAAACTGATATTGGTTTTGTTTGTGCGTGTGGTTTGGGGTTTGTGGGGGTTTTGTTTGTTTGTTTGTTGTTTTTTGTTTTGTTTTGTTTTGTTTTTTTAAGGAATCAATTCCAGTAAAGAATGTGAAAGCACGAATCACTAGCATCGGGAAGTGGGAGTGGAGCAGGCATTGAAGTGTTGTGTGACCAGTGTTGCTTTATCTCTCAGATACCCTGATTCGGGTCTGTCACGGTGGCAAGGGGCAGGACAAGCAGCTCTCTGTCACCTTCCTGCATCCCGGCTTCTCCCAGTGCCTTTTGCATCCTGTGTGGGTGAAAGCAGGATGTCACCCAGCAAGGCTTTCCAGCCCTCACCTCGGTGAGCCCTGTGCAGCTCTGTTAGCCCGCAGGTTACTTTCGATGATTTATAAAATAGATGTGCTGCAAAAGCAGCGGTCTTTGCCGTTCTTTTAAAACGCACCAATTTGAATGTGCAAGGAGACAAAGCGTAAAAGAAAACAAAGTGGGTGCAAACAGACTTAGATTCTCCCTTCTTTGTTTCTTAACAAATCTGCTGGAAGCACTCACTTGGCTGAGAGGAAAATCGTCGTTTGCATGAGGACCCTCTTAAGTCACCGCTCCTTTGCTCTGAGAAGATGATGGGCCATTGTTTTCCCCCTCTCTGAAACCAGTGCTGGCGGGCAGTGTCCCTAAAGCGACTCTGGAGGAGCCTTTTGACTTCCTGGCTCAACTTCTGGCAAGCAAACTACTTGCTGCAGGGTGGCAGCCTCAGTCTAAACTTCTGAAGAAATGTAGTTACGCCGAACCTCAATTCAGCAAGGACTGAGTCTTCTCTTGCCAGACTCAAGCTCTTCTCTTGGGGAGTAGCAGAGAGACAGTCACAGTATAAACAAGTTATACATTGTCACTGAAGATTAAAAACTGCTGCTTGGTTAATTTTCATGAACGGAAACTTTAGGAATTAAGAAAAAAAATAGCTATGTAAAATATTAGCCTGAGGATCACAGATTTTGACCCAAGATCTTTCCCAATTTCAGTGGCATGGTTGAATACACACTGCAAAAAGACAACTGTGTCACGTAATGCAGCCCACTGCTACACAGAATATCTAATCAAAGGAATGATTCGGATGCTGAAGGTGCTACAGAGGCAAAGTTCACTAGACAGGATTTGATTAAATCCCTATTATGCTTCTTCTTCTGAAGCGGGAAAAAAAAAGTGTTGTCAAATAAGGTGATATTTTTTCTCAGAAGTCATCTGGTTTCTCCAAACACTTTTGGAAAAAAATCTCTGCTTTGTAATATATAATCATAATGTATCTTCCAGTGAGCTCTGCTGTAGGAGAATTTGTTTCTAGCCTTGTTCTTGTACAGCAAAGGATTCATAATTCTTCATTTCTGTTATTCTTAACACTGTCTGTGTACCGAACTAAATTCTTCATTTTCCTGGTACCCCTATCCTTAAGTACTCTCGGTAGGAGTACAACTGCTTATCCAGACGGTGCCTTGCCACAAAGCTTAAATATATTTGAAACTCTTTCAAGGTTTCCAGGTGAAATGAAACATTACAATTGTGAAAACAATTCCTTCCAAATGCTGCAGAGTGCCATCACACAGTGAAATTGCTGTTATTGCACACAAGCACCAGGGAATATTCACACCTGATGTCTACAGAAAGCTCAGGATGAGTAGAAATGACCGGGGTTAGGCTGATACTGGATACTTCAACACCCTGCTCGATGTTCTTGAAGTCCCAGGACATTCAGCAAACCCGGAGGCAACTCTAGATGACATGCTGGTGAGGAAAAGGCTTATGAGTTTCATGAGGCTTTTGCTTCTCTATTTTTTTTTTTTAATAAGTATGCAAGGAACAAAAAGTCAACGTGCAAGAATTTCATATGTACCTAGAAAAGCACAGTAGTTACAAGGCAGCTCCTAGACAAAACTGCTGGTGACCCAGCCCAGGTGATGGCTGGAGCCTCAAATGAATGACATTTTTGTACCACACCAGTGCTGTTGATTCTACAGGCCCTGAGCTGAATCCTTCCTCTGTCACTCAGACCAAATGTCCCCCTGACTCCAGAGCAAAACCTGGCTGATCAGTGTCTGAAGGATGCAGCCCTGGGGTACACGGTTCACTGCTACTGCCAATTAACTGAGAAAAACATCCCCATCACTGACTGGGTTCCCACTGCATCGTTATTGAGGTTTCCAGGCTTTGCCTGTGCCCAGAAGGCTTAACTGAGCTTGGAGAGGCTGCGTGCTAGGCAGGGTCTCAGCAAGGGGAGAGCATCTGTCTGCAGGAGGCAAAAGGCAATACCTCCAGGAGCAGGGCAAAAAAACCTATGCAAGTGTGTTATGTTCTGCCCTGGGCCCTATCCATCAGAATGTGTTATCTTCCCCTGAACTCAGAGATTTACATCCCTCTCTTTCACATGGAAACTGCTCAGGTCATCAAAGGCCAGCTGGCTGCAATCACAGAAAATACTTTTTAGTCAAGCCTACAATATATGCAAAAGGTAAAAATGCTTGTTGGCATCCCAAGCCCCCAAAAAATCACAAACAGAAAGGGAAATAGGGTGTAGAAAATTGATACATTTCTAAACCCTAATTTTTAAGATTTTGCTTCCAGCCCTGGAGAACTGCCAGGTTGCTTTACAATGCTTTACAATGCAGTTTTTTCCTTGGTGTTTTGCTTTCTTATTACCAGGTGCTAAACTGGCTGGGGTTCATGCTTGCCTCTCACACAACAATCTTGGATCTTTGAAGTAATAATACATGCTCTCAGATGTTGCACAAATAACCATGTCGTGTTTGCCAATTATACTCTACTTGTCTGTTGTTAACAAACCATGCAATTTCTAGTTTCCTGCAATAAATTCAAGTACAATTATCTTGTAATCTTGCAGGTATAAATGTAATTAAACCAGGGAATCATAGTAATCATTTCCAGGTTGATACCAAAGACACTGTGCTGATCCCAAATCCTTCTGTATGACGCTAATCATGTCACATGGCATTTGTATTTCTTTGATAATTTCCTTAATATCTCTGAGAACAGCCATGTGAAACTGATTCTCTTGTACATTATTAACTGGGGCCTCCAATTTAAATCGACTCTCCAGCTTGCAAGGCAATCACAAATCTTACATGGGACAGAGATGTGACAATTTCATTCCTAGATAACAATGCAAATGTGAGACCAAGCTATGAATAACAATTGGAGTCAATCACACCAAAGTCGTTTCATGTTAAATTGCATTGCTTGGTGATTTTTTTTGAGATAACAGAGATTCCTATGCCCTGCATCAGCTTCCTGTCAGGAAACATCATCTGCCAAAGTTCCTGCTTGCCACAGTGGGGAAGAAGAAGACAATATAACATTTTCTTTACCAGGATCATTGCATGGCAATGGACATCTGTGGGGAACTGCTTCCAGCTGGGCAGGAAAAACAGTGAACTAACAACAAAAAGGGATGAGAAGAGACAAACACAATGAGGAGAACAAGTTCAAAACACGTGAGACCTCTGAAAACAATTCATCTGGACATCCCGCCATTTTCTAGCACAGTATGAAACTGAGACCAGCATGACCTTGGTGGATGTTCCTGAACTTTCTGAAGACAGAACAGTTCAACAGATAATTTGCTTTCTAAAGCCCACAGAAGGATTTGTGTTTCACAGGGAAAAAATAAGGAGTTCCTAAACACATCCTAAGGTACAGCAGTGACATATTCCTATTAGGCAAAGCCAAAAGGTCAGAGTTGTTAGGGGATGTGCACCTCTCATAGAGGAAGGACAGAAGGTGAAGGCCCAGTGCATCAAAAAGCTTTTGCTCAAGCAAATGCACACAAATGCTCATGCAAATGAAGGCAGCAGTTTTGCCTAATTGTTAACAGAAGTTCTGCTGGCTTTTCATCTCCCTGGGGCTCATTCCCACTTCATCTGCTAATATAGCAAGTTATACTGAATTGATTGTCGTCAAAGTTTGCTGATCAGGAACCCAGTCTTTCAAGCTGGCAGCAAGCCTGGAGTATGGATTTGTCAGAATAATGAGCAAGGCTGGGATATTTTGCATAAACATGGGCTCCCCTGGTGCAGGGCCAATTTGTCAGCTGAGTACGAGAAGTGTGGTTATGGGTATTAAATGCCAGAACACTAAAAGCTTGGAGACTTCTGAGAACCCTACCGTGAGCCAGCTCCCCTCTCCTGTATGCCTAAGCAAAGCAGGGGATTTAAAAACACTGGCTGGCATTTGTATTTCCAAAGCATTTACATTTAATTTAATAATATTTGTAATGCGTTCGGTGAATAAACTGTGGCGAATTTCAACAAACTCTTTTGTACCTGAGCAAACCTGAGCTCCCAAAGGGACTGGAATTAAAGGCTGGAGCAAAGCAGGAGCAGCATTGCTGCCGGCAATGGCACAGCCCTGCTGCCCACTGCTTGTTTGCCCTGCCAGGCTACTGCCTGCACTTCCCATGCGGAAAGAGGGCTCCAGGGACATGGGGCAACTGTGACTGCTCTCTGGGATGAGGCAGAGGAGGCAGATTCCTTCTTCAGGAGACCCAGACTGGTTGGCAACCGGACAACCAGCTGGATTTTAAGGGCAGCGTGGCTGACTCAGGGTCAGGGCAAGGGCAGACACAGGGTCTCTTCAGCTGGCCAGTGGTTCTTGTTCTGTTTCAGCACTGCCAAGGTTGGTTTCTTACCTCCTTCAAGGCATCATGATGTCCCTATTTTGCTGCCTATGCTCTTTTCCTGGCAAAACCCCGCAGCATGGAAGCTCCCCTTCAATCCCTCAGCAGGTTTCCTGCCACCTTCCCTGAGAGAGGTTGTGGTGCCTTCATTGTTCGCCAGAGCTCCTCCACCCTGAGTGCGCACAAAATCCAGCTTTATCCAGTGATGGGCTGGGATTTCTCGCATGTAGGGACATGGGTTTATCCCCTACAAGAAGTCCCCCTCACTCCCTGAGAGCTGCTGCCCACAGCCACGTTTATCTCCTCAGGGTGTGCCCTCTCCTCACAAGCTGTGGTCCTGGCATGGTTCGGGGAGGGCCTGCCCTCAACATTGCTCTGCTTAGCTGAAAGAAGACTTCTCTGTAGGGAGAGGAAAGGAATGACAGTCTGTAGGAAACTGTGGGTTGTCTTCTGTAAAAGGCAGCAGAGAACAACGCTGGTTTGGTGCAGGTTTTCTCCGGGGCTTTGTCGTTGCTGCTGATGGCTTTTCTCCACTGGCCACCAGTAACTGCTTTTTGTCAGGACCCACAGACACCTCATTCTCTAAATGGTTTGAGTGCTGGATGAAGGACTCATCTGCCTGGGGAAAGTGAGGATGTGTGGCCATTCATCAATCCCAGAGGATAATGTAGGAAAGTTAAGCTACCAGGACAACACCTGCTGCCTTCATAGCATCTCAGCCCTGGCCCCACCATGGCAAGTCGTGTGACTGATGGGGTGTAAAGTCGAGCTCCTCTTTCACTCCTGACACCTGAACTATCCAAGCTGCCAAGTTTTATATTCCCCTGCATCACTTTGCTGCAGCCTTCCATGCTTGGCCCAAACCACCCTATGCCCCCTAATCCAAAGCTGAAGATTGGGCTGTGACCCCAGCTAAGGATGAGACTGCTTAGCTCAGCACAGAGACTTCTGTCGTGTCCCCAAAGCAGCCCTCTCTTGTTCTTCCTTCCCATGTCGGGAAAAGCGAAGTCTCCCTTGTGCTTCCAAAGCACACTTACTAAGCTCTCTGAACAAGCACAGCACAAAGCCTGCAACACGAGCTCTCACTGGTGTCGTGCAATCATTGCTAGCAGTAACTAGCCAGCCCTAAAGCACATCATGTTCCCCACCATCATCAAGCAAGGACTGCTCTCTGCTGCAAGGTAGAGTCTTGTTTCACTTTGAACAAAATCCTACCTCACTTCTAATGTAAAACTCTCCAGAGGAGAGAAGGTAGAGCTTTCTCTGATGTAGAACAGCTGCTCCAGCTCACTGATTCATGTGGGACACCCAGAAACCTGCACAATGGTGCTTTGTTACAGATGCTGTAACACGGGCTGTTAAAAGCAGTCACAACACAACATTAGCACCTCAAAGCCTAGAGAAGCAGGGCAGTGTAGAGAGCAGACTGGTAAAACACAGATTGAGAGAGAAACTCTTCTCTGAACAAACGACAAACTAAACTTGCAAGGCAGAACACCACATGGAGTTATCTTGATGTTTAACTGGAGGCCAGCTGAAGTAGAGTGGAGGAAGGTTTTCCCCAGGAACACATGTAATGAATTCCATTGCACTTTCTGGGTCTTCAGCTAATGTTCAGTGATCTCTTGTGAATTCGATGCAAGACACAAGCTTACTTCCGCCTGAAAAATAAGAATATAGAACAAAACCTATGTCTTCAAGCACTGCTAACAAGTGCTGCCACCCTGACATCCCTGACTTCGGTGCTGCAGCAAAACTCACAAGGTACTGATGCCACTGCCTCAGTGTATTTACAGAGGTGACATTCACCCTTAAGCAGAAGGGTCTGGGTATCACATCTCACTTAAGCCTTCAAAAGACACTCCAGCTGATACACAGAAGTTGAGAATGAATCATACTCCAAGACAGCAGTGCATCAATACCAAAATTTTGATCTGCCAGCTTTGTTCCTCCTAAGGAACCCCAAAACCCCACGAGGTCAAGAAGCAGCTTTCATTCTTGGCTAGGTGTAGCTGTGAGGATTAGAACACGATGACAAATCTAAATCCTGATGAAAAACTGCCAGAGGCCCATAAGGCTGCCAAAGTACAGCAGGCAGGCTTTCACGTAATTGCAAGTCTTCCTTTCTCAAACGCCCAACCTGATTGACCAATTAAAGTGTTTAATTCTCTGAGAAAGAGTCTATCATTAACTGTAATTTGTTCTAGTCTCACCAGTCCTTTCATGGCTGCCTCTGGTGAAAGAACCATTATGTACGATCTCAATCTCCATATTATAATGTGGAATTTTTGATAGTTTGCTATAAATAGGAATTGATTCATAAGGAGAATAATGAATTCATTGCTAGTCCTTTACCACCTACTTAATGACTGTCAAGATACATTAAACATCCTTAGCCCTACACTGGGGCCTGAGTTTATTCTTGGCTAACACATCTGACTGTATTGTGCACTCAGTGAATTAATGCCAGGTGAAAAATAGTCTCAGTGAAAACACATTTTAGAGTGCTTTATTTAATCATCAATATTGACACTGATCATTATAAATGCCTTCCAGATGAGGCAATAAATAGATAATCTATCGTCATTGCAAAGAGAGAGAAAAAAAACCCCAAACAAAATAAATAAACAAAACGCACCCCCAAACCTAAAAAACCCCCAAAATAAAAACAAAAACAAACAAAACCCCCCAAAAACCCCCCAAACCAAACCAAAACAACAACAACAAAAACCAAAACACAAACAAACAAACTCCCAAAAAATAAAACTAACCCAGTCCAGCATGTCATGTTATCACCATGCTCTCGTGGTTATTGTTACCTGAAAGACCCTGACACCGTGCTAGGCCGCGTACAAGCTACAGGCTGTACTACTTGCTGGGTGATTAACAACACGGTAAAAATCCATTGGTATCTTTAATTTTCTCAGTCCTCACTTCCATGCCATGCCCATGCATCGGTGTCATTCCCAAAGTGCGCTGACAACTACATTTAACCTCAAAATAACAGCAGGCATTGCTCAAGGCTCACAGGCCCCTGCTCTTGCCCAGCCTCTCTTCACAGAACCAGCTGCAAAGATTGAGCCCAGGCTCTGAGAGCACACTCAAGCTCCTTATTTCCTGTGCTATTCAGGTGTTCCCAGGGCTCACAAGTCCTCAGGGAAAGGTGTTCAAAAAACCCCTAAGATCTCATCATTGCAATAGGGAGAGCCCAAATGCACAGGAAAATTATTTTTGGAGGCTGTGTGTCTCTTACACTAGCGTTCACTTCCAGCTCTTGCACTTCCAAGACCCAGGGAGAAGTGCCTGTTATGCTACAAAAGCATGAATCCATGGTTTGTATTTTTAAATTAAACAGAGTAGAGCCAGGCACCGTGGTCCTACAGGGAAGGTCTGTGATGTACAATTACACCACAGAACATTGCCTGGCATGATGCATATTGGCACTGGGAACAACCTGGAGGCTTCTCGGCAATTGTTTGTGAATTCAGCATGAGCTCTCATCATTTGTTATATGCACTGGGTACATACAGTGAGTTAATTCAATAGCAAGGGAGGATGGATGACTGCAGTCCAGATTAGTCTCTCAATACACCTCCAGGATTACTCAATTCTAAATTGTTACCTTTTCTTTTTCTTTTCTCCAATCCCTTTAAATAGGCCAAGAATACACAAAGGGATGATAAAGTTTGTGGCTTACCTTCACAGGCATTTCCTAAGAGAAAAGGGAACATGCCCAAACTTTAGAGTCTAAACCAAACGGGAAGCTAGAATTAGCTAAAGAAGCCATTTTCTGAAGGAGTTGAGGGTCTGAGGCACAGTGTCCTGAAAGCAGCTTGGTGTTTTCTGGTGGAAGTGAGTGTTGCAGCTGGACAATTGCTCCAGGAAACTCTGCTTGGACCATTCCTGTCTTTTCTTGCAGGAGCAGTCCCAGCCCTACCTGACCTACCTCCTGTCTGCTCATGCTCAAACAGGGCAGCTGAACTCACCTCTGGCCTGTGACTTCTCTTCTGGGATCCAAGCACTTTCCCAGTTCCTAACAACGTGGTGGAACCTGGTTCCTCACATTTCTTCTAAGGTCCCACTTCCTCAGGTAAAAACAGCATCAAATCTGGGCAAAGAACATGTTTTTGTGACTCCCATATACTCATGCAAACCCCTGCAATACATTTTCTGCTTTGGCACCTGGTCTCCCACTGATCATATAAAATCAAACTTATCCTTGCAATTTTTAATGAAATTCATCCGTAACGTGGTACAGACACTTGAAGCTTTACATTGGTTCAATAAATTAGGAAGAGATGGAACAACAAGCCTTGGAACCTGCAGAAAATATAGGTAGAGATTACCAGTCCCAGAGAAAAGGGAAGTCTTTAGTCAATATTCCTGAGGCAAAAGTGTTAAGGTATATATATTACTATGTATATATCATATTATGTACCATAATGAGCTGGCACAGCTTGCTGGCAAGTCACACTAAAAACACACACATTAAGAACAGCTGTCTCAGTTTTTCTGAGCACTTATCTTTCCCCAGATGCATTCACTAACCAGCAGCAATCCAGAACCTGTAATCCTTGTAAATTAGCACTATTTGCTAAATTAGAGATTATCATATTCAAAATAGGTTTTTTTCTAGCTATGACAGGCCCCATGTCCTACAAAAGCTGCTTGCATATAACAGCAGTGCAAATGGGAAGAAAAGATTGGAAATCCAATTATTTAAATCCTGATTTAAATGAGGTTGAGGAAGCCACAGCAATAAATCACCTCAAAGCACGACATACACTTTTATGGAAAACCCAGGGTGGGTAAAGCAGCAGGACAGAGTATGAAAATAGACCCTTCCTGGTGCCCCCCAAAGAGGAAATTTATACAATAGGCAGATAGGGTCTAATGTTTACACAGGTACTGGAGCATGATATGTTCCAGTTAAGCCCAAGTGCTATTTAAAATGCCCAGCGACTGTTTGTGTTAAAAGGACTCTGATTGCCAAGTGCCATTTCTCTGATGGGGGACACTAAGGCTTCAGTAGCATCATTTACATTTCACTCTCCTCTGCATCTCTTCTTAAAGGAACTGTTCAGTAGACAGCAGCAGAAGAAAGACATATGATTAATAATAAATGATATTCCTCCCAGTCTCAACAGCTTGGTCTGCAGCAGAATCTCTCCAGAGGATGTTTAAGACCAAGGAGCATCAACATTTTTCATCAGATATATCATTATCAGGCTGGTTCTCTATTCCAAGGATAAAGACTATTCCCAGTATTGGAGCTGTCTTGGGAGCACTGATGAATGTCATTCTTCCTGCAGAGGGGTGGGAACGGACAACAGGCTCAGTCATGAGAGTGGATGTCAGGGAATAGGACACTGTGGGGCTCTGCCACGAGACCTCATTTGTCTGAGGCCCAGATATCCTATTGATGTGGCAGAAATAAGAACTAGAGCTGTCCTGAAAGCTTATGACGCCTAAAAGAAACCTTGGGTAGAACAGATGCTGTTTGCAAGAAAATTCCTATTTCTGTATAAATGTTTGGGCTGTTTGTAATAAAAAATCACACAAGCCAGATTTTTTTAATTATTATTATTATTTCTCATTTTTGGCTATTAAAATCCAAAGCTTTTCAATTAAGTTCAAGGGAAAAATAAAAACTATCGTCCTTCCCTAAAACCTAATTTTAGTTTTATGGAATAAAGAATCGACAACAGTAGGAAAGTAAGTCTTTGACTAACCCTAATGAATCCTACTGGTCACAGAGAAACACTTTGGTTGAAAGGCAGCATTTAAGAGCCAAATACTGTTATGGATCAGCTCCCTCTTGATAGCACAGCTATGCTGAAGTTGCGGTCCAGCTGACAGCACCCTGACTTTCACAGGTCACACAGGTGGCGACAAGGTCAAGTTGTGTTGAAAGCACATAAAAGTCGTAAGGTTGAGGCATTTTTCTCCCACTTACACAGGCAAGTTTAAACTGAGCTGTGTCAAGGTTAAATGACTATTTAGCTTGAGCCAGTGACTCAGACATTAAATCAAATGGAGGGCCTCTGGTACCAAAATCTTTGTGATGGTCAAGGAAGCCATATCAGTCCCCTGTTTATTAAATATTTGTTCAAACACAGTTCTCACTAGCTTCAGTTTCAGGCACAGTTTCAGGCACTCTGAAAAGAGTAAGGACCTGGGGTTATTTTAACAGACCACCAAAACCAGACCAACATCATATTTTAAATCATTTTCCTATCCCAGCACACCAAAGTAGCCTTACTGAATGAAACACCACAGCAGCAGCTACGACACAGCACTAAGAACATCCAGTATTTGCATGTTTGGACACCCAGCAGCACTGAAAATATATTAGCAGTGTTGAGAAGGAGACACAAAGGGATCTTCAGAACATGAACGCATTCATTTCCTAGCACTTTCCCGAAATAGTTCTCATGGATGTGGTGGTTACATACTCTTCTCCCTCAGGGCTTCCATTTGGATTGCCCAGGGTAAATGATTTTGATAATGTTGCCTTGGCTCTCTGTGGTTGGAAATAGAGCTGTTATTTCCAAATGGACTTCCCAAATAACAGTGGAGATGAGAGGCCATCAAACAAACATCTGCTGTGAGCCTTGGGAACACTGACTGGAAACGGTGTCAGAGGTGTTGTTTGAATAGGCAGTCAAGAAAATACCCATTTTGATTAATGTGTACACGCATTAGTATCAATCATCATTTCCTTCCCAGAGAAAGACCTTGGAAAAGTAGCACTTGAGCCCAGCTGTAGACACTGCTTTGGACATGTTCTTAATCTCTCTTTCAAAACAGAGCTCGCTGGGCTACTTTTCTTGACCTGTCAGGAGAACAGACAGTAATCTGAAGTATCCTAAATGCAGCTAATTGCTCTAAACTGTGTCTACACACAGAACAGAAATAAAAGACATTTCTCTTTCCCGGTAGAAATCAGCTACAAGAACTCTTTATACAGGGGAGAAAAGAGGGTTGGTCATTTAACATAAATCAGTTCCTTTTGGTGTTTGCAAAACAGAGCAAGATCACAACATGCGAGCAGACTGAAATTGCAGCTGAATAAATTTATAGACTTGTTTTCATTCGTTTTAAAAATAGATTGTAATGTCTAAAAGCAATCAACTGATGGTTTTGGTCCACTTCTGTCTAATCAGTGCTTCAATTGATGCGTCTCCTAAAAATACTTGAAATTGAAACTGTCAGATGTTAACAATATCTCTTCTTCTGCCATTAGATAATATGCAATCAGTGATTATGGGCAGCAATGAAGCTCCTGAATTCAATGACTACACACCACCTACTTTCTCATTTTGCTGACGGAAGATCCAGCTGTTTCTGGTTCGTATCAATGCTCTTCAAAGATTGGCAAGTATAGCTACTAAACTAAAAATAGGAGCATTCTGCATCCCACGTCAGTCACCCTTTGCAGCAAAAGAATTTCAGAAAGTTCTCGACTAGACCGGAATGAATGAGATTTATTTTTAATAAGCACTAGACACTCACACTGGTAATCATTGGGATATATTTTCTCCTAGTAACAAAAATGACAACATTACTGGTGGATGAGTTGGCTCTTGGGCTGCTTTGCTTCCAGTAAAATTATCCTGTACAGGGAAACTTTTATCCTGCTGCATCAGTCTTCAAGCCAGTACCTGCCTGCAAAGTGTCTTAGGATTTGGTCCCTGGAGACAAACAGTTCAGCTGTTTTCTCATCCCCTGTGCCATGGCTTCTTCTGTGAGGTTACGGTCACAGCAAAAGTTTACACTAATAAAGTGCATGGGAAACTCAAATCAGAGAGCGCAGATTTGCCTTGAGTGATGTTGGGATCTGTGCCTTTCTTGATGTGAAAGGTGGTGACACGTACCACATCAAACTCAAGCAATTATTTCTGTGACCAAGGACTGATCCCACCCCATGGATCTCACTGGTGGGACTGGCTAAAGATGAGTTAGTGCATGCAGGTGTCAAAACGATTGTACAGCAAAATCAAGTGCACCTGCTTTGAGGATAAAGATCATTATTAACTTTGAAATGCTGCGAAAAAGTGTTTGACCACTGAATTGCAAGAGCTGAGGACTCCTTTATCATTGGTGTGTGCATCACAGTGTTGAACACCGTCTCAACTCATGGCAGTTCGCTTTAATCACTATTATTTTCAGATGCCTGTAAATATGGGTGCCTTGAAGCAGTGACTGTGATTATTTTACGCATTTATTCAGGGGTTGTGCAATAAGCTGAGCTCCATTGTCAGATGTGCTCCTAAGTCCCCAAAGCTGTCAGCTTTCCTGGGGTACAGGTTTACAGTCTGTGGTGTGCCCAAGTCCTTCCCTCTCCTTCTCCCAGCCCTGCCATGCTGCCAAGGCACTGAGGAAGCAGTGTGGAAAGCTGCGATGTGTTTTGGGCTGGGGAGATCTCCTCAGGCCCTCCCAGCCTCCTCAGTGCCATGAACAGAGGCCAAAAGGGCTGCAGTCTAGCCTGAGGTATTTTATCTGACTTGTCTCTAATAAATACCACAGTCCCAATGGCAAATTCTTGCTGAGAACTATTTATGGTCAATTCACAGCCTGAAGAATAAATTCCATTATAGAATTAAAATACTTCTGAATTACAAAGCTGAAGAAATTTTGTTCTGCTTTCAGGGAGATGGGACTAAAAAAAGATGTTGCCTTCATTACAAGGCCTTTACTTGCAAACTCTTTCAAGGGGGGGAAGCAAAAACAATACCAGCACAGCCGCCAGGGATCTGCTACAGGATCTGCCAGGTCAGCAGCGTCCATAAGATCCCCAGAGCCTGCCCAGGAGCATTAAGCTTCCCAGAACTGGCCTCACTCACTCCTGTGCTGTTGGTTGTTTTTTGTGGTTTGTTTTCTTTCCTTTGTCCCTGTTGGGTGTGGATTTACTACAAGGAGCAAATAGTACTGAGCAAGGAATGCAGCCCAAAATAAAAAAGAATCAATTCAGAATACATTTAAATCTATCTGAGTGCAAGTCACAGGCACGGATTGTACTTCCCTTTAAGTCTAGCATTTGTTTGTGCATTGGGTGTTCATCTACCACACTGGCACTCAGAGGATTAACAGAAACTACTTTCCAGTCTCTGTCCCAAGGACTGGGTGGCACAGATATAGGGGAGAAACCAGCAAAGAAACTGGGCTGTCCCAAACATGGCAGTGTCAACTCACAGAGATTGGTGCAGCTCAAAACTATGGTAAAAACAGAGCTGAAATGACTGAATTTACCCATGGCATGGCAAGAGGGCTGTCCCCATGAATAGGTTCTATTTTAGGGACAAAGTCCCCCCACATGAAGTAAAACCACGTTTACATGTGCTGGAAACAGACGAATTCTCAGCACTTGGGTAATCAAATGGGAAACTTTTCTGAATTGGATTGGAGGCTTAAAGCTGCTTTAGGTCTGCCTGCTTCTTTGTATACCTTTTAGAGCAAAGTCCTTCCATCCTAGGCTCTGGTTTTGCCTAGGTCTAGTCTAGATGGATAATC
This sequence comes from Mystacornis crossleyi, assembly GCA_013400655.1. Lineage (NCBI taxonomy): Eukaryota > Metazoa > Chordata > Aves > Passeriformes > Timaliidae > Mystacornis > Mystacornis crossleyi. Next base: position 110,926 of record VYZQ01046443.1, on the reverse strand, counting down.
TACATCTGACAGGCACAACTGTTTTCCTCCCTTCCAGCCACAGTTGGAGCTTTAACATGGAACCAGATGAAGCTCCATGTGCTAATGAATTAGCCTTTGCTCAAATGAGATTTTCCTCAATTATTAAACCTGTTTCCCTTCGCCCCTTCCCCATTTGATTCTTTTCTATCCGTATGCTCTAGGGAGATTTTCAGCGGTCTTGTTGTGAGGATTACAAAGGCAATAAGCAGATTATGGAAAAGCGGCTTTTTGGTGTACCCAGCATAATACAAATTAGGATTGTTTATAATTTCATTCCCTTATCAGTTATTGCTGTGTGTATGCTGAGGTACTTTGAGGTCTCTAAATAAACTGAGAGGGCCAAAGGTAACTGAATTATTTTAACTGGCACATTAACGAACATGCTTGCCGAAGAAAAGATCATGTGTACGATGCTGCTAATTAGCAAAGTTCATTTTATTTTTAAAAGAAACTATGGAAAAAGGAGTAATTTTGTGCAGAAGGACACAGGACTTCTGCAGGTCGAATTTATCTGTCTGTGAAAAGAAGACTGTGCCTGGCTTTGAAGACTCTCTGGTTTCTTTAGGTTTTAAACTCTTCAAAGCAAGGAGTGCCTTCTCACCTAGCTCAGCAGAGTGGAAGTCTGGGCTTGATGAAGGAAATATTCATCTACTGCTAAGAATAATAATGTTTAATATTTCTCCCTTCATCTGTTGGGAAATTTACTGCGTGCATTCACTTCATAGTGAATTTAAATAAAAGTAAAAATTCACCACCCTATCACCAGGAAGTCCAAAGAATGCAAAACTGGGTATTTTATTTTAGTTTCTTCCACTATTGCCTTTGTGGCTCCTGCTGTGTTCGGGGAGGATATTGGTGCCCAGACCTACCAAAGGACAGACCAGATACTCAGGGAGCAGAACCTGTTCTGCTGGGCAGTAGTTCCTGTGACTTCAGGCATTCCTGTAGCTTTTAGACNATAAATATTTGCTCTGACATTTGATTGTCCAGCAGAAGTGGTCAGGCAGTTATTTATATCGCTAAGAACATCAATAACAAGGTGCAGTGCACTGCAACGGGGGATTGTTAATGAATTGATGAAAGGAGAGTTATTTTTAGATTGTGAATAGGTCTGAGGAAGTGAGCTCTAAAATTCTCGAGGAGAAAACAAAATCCACTGCGTTCGGGTTTACCAGCATTGAAAGCCATTCCCCTGTCTTCTGATAAAAACATACAAGTGTAAATGTCAAGCCAAGCCAGTGATGACCTCTGACTTCTCTGAAAATGCCTCGATTCTTTCAAAAGAGCACTGGGAGAATAGGCGGAATGACTAACTGGGAGACTGTGCTCTCTGGAAAATCCCAGAGATGGTGTTGAAATTACTGAACTTCCCCAAAGGCAGGACGAGCAGAGATGCTGGGATGTGCACAACAACAGCTCTGCCTCGCTCCAGCACCACAACAGCCTCCTTCCCCACATCTGGGGCTTGGGGGAGGAGAGGAATAAGGAAATCCTCCTCTTTGGCTTTTCCCCCCTTGAAACCTGAGCTGATTTTTAAGTTTTTTATGTTCATGCTTTAACATTTTTATGTTCGTGCTTTCCCTCCTTTTCCTCTCCACCTCCTGTTCCCAAGGGCAGAGAGGTGTTAGCACAGGGGCAGCTGCTGAAACCCGCACTGCCCTGATCTAAGGAAACATTTTGAGTTGGGAGGGTCAGAATCCATAACCCCTGTGCTGACACCCACCCTCAGAGGCTGCTGCACTTCTTTTAGCCTCTCTCTATGGAAGGCAGCACCTGGTTCGTGGATAAAGCTTACAAGTGCCTGTAATTCTGTTTGTGCATCCCTGTGTTCCGTAACCTTGCAGCTCGTGCTGTCTCATTTCTCTGTGGTGGGAAGGGATGGGAGGTGTCCCTAGGTGAGCCTGGGGACAGTACTACACACCCGTGGGATACCTGGGTAAAATATCCAGGTGTATATCCACAGTCAGATATGGTTTTTCAATACAAAAATATATATATGCACACACACCTATGTCTTTTCATAGATACATACATCTTCCCCTGACAAGGTGTTTAAAGCTTTACATAACAAGTCAGCAATAAGAACATTAAAATATACTATACTCAGGTTATTAGAAAGGCTGACTGGGACATTTCCACCCCTGCAGATTTTTCAAGCCTTGCTGAGGACTGCAAGGCTGCCTGAAGGTGTTTTTAGCAACAGAGACAGGCACCTCATGGTCCTTATTTTCCAAACTGGCTCAGGATCTCTTCCTGCTCTCAGTGACAGTGACTGGGGTGCAGCCCGGCTGGAGGAGACTCCCATCACACCCTGCAGACATTACTTAATACTTGCCCTCTGAAAGCTCTTACAGGTTGTCTTCCCGATGCCAGGAATTCTCAGCTGAACATCAACAGAGTAATAACCACGTACTCTCCATCCCCGCGGTGAACTCGGGCAGATTTGTTGTTGGTTGCTAAAGGCAACTCCTTCTGATTGATGGTTTCCAGGATCTTTCCACCAGCAGGGTGGGGCCGGGGCTATCGTCTTTCCAGGGCTCTGCAGACAGGCAAAGGCTGTAAGAGAAAAAGAGGGGAAACTAGAAGACCATAAAGGTACCAGGAGTCGTTTGGACTTCTGCCTGTGAGTGGCTTGTAACAGCAGCAGCAGCTGCAGCAGCAAAGGCTCTCTATGGGAGTTTGTGAGTGATACCAGTTGCCCACTGTATAAAATAAAGCACAAACAAAACAAAACAAAAAGTTCATAAAACTCTTTCAGATCCATTAATATCAAACTCCTTGCTCTTTTCACTTTCTCACACTAAAGTCATCTCGGTGAGACAAATCTCTTTTTAAATATTTATCAGAAGAAAAGGGAAACGGTCTGAAAGAGATTTGCACAAAACCTGTTTATCAGTCCCGGGCGTGTGAGCCGATCTATCAGCCCTGCCGTGACTCTGGGAGCAGTTTCCTCTGCCTAGCTCATATACTCCAGAAGATATGAAAGCATTTCAGTGTGCACTTGAAACGTTATTCTCCAGATTTATTCTTCTAGTATTTTCCTCTAACATACTTATTTATCTCTTTTAAGGCCTGCTTTACATTACGTAGTCTCTTTGTGCTCCCTGCAGATGAAAAGCACATGCATTTCCACTCCTCCCTCATTATAATGCTGCTTTCTGAAGAAAAGCATCTCCTGTGTTCTAAAAAACCGTTGTTATTATAAAGTTTTTAAAAACCTGTTGATGACTCATTGGGAAATAGTTAACAACATTATTTTCCCAGCTTTGCTTTATACCCATTCAATCCTAGATCTTTCTGCCAGAACGGTGCAAAGCGCTTCTTGTAGGTGGGGCTGACAGCTCTATTGTTAAGATTGTTCACGTACGTTTACCAAACATTAGATATTTTATATTTTAGCTAAAATTTCCATGCTGAATGTTTACCTAAACCTGAACTACATGGGAAAATCTTAGCCAGAAGTTTCTCTTATCTCTAAGACCAGGGCTAGGTTGTATTTTGCCTTGTCAAAATACTCTGGTAATCTTTTTCAGAGAAGCTTTAATGCCCTTTGCCTTTGAAAAAGGAACACAAAATTTGCCTTTGTGAAAGCTTGTCCCAATTTAACGACATTAGGAGGCTTTGAAAAACTCAGGCAGCATTTGACCAGATCCAGAGACCACATCCCTCTGACCAACTGAGTTTGTTGAGGGGCTCTGGGATAAGAGAATGGGAAGGTCCCTGCCTGGCTCCTTCTCCTGGCTGGGTTGTCTCAGCCCAGTGTCACCTCTCTCTCTTATCAGGCCCCCTCACACACCTCACTAATCTCACAGAAAGGGACTGGATGAGCTCTGTGCCAGCAGTCAGAGGTAGGTCCAAGGGATAGAAGGCAGGGGGTTGGAATAAGACAATTTTTAGAGTCCCGTCCAACTCAAACCATTCTAGGATTCTGTGATTCCTGCCTCTCTAGCCCGTGGGGCACCAAAGCAAAGAGCAAGCACTCCTCCCCTCCTGCTTTCCCAGGATTTCTCTCCTCCTGAACCACATGAAGAAGGAAGCTACCAGAACTGTACAGCAGTGTGAGGAGCAAGATAAGGAACAAGAAAAGGAGATTAGGTTGTGAGACAATACCTGGGGTAGAGAACAGAGGCTTGAGGTTTACAGAGGTTGTGCTGGATGCCTGGGGTGAGGAGAGGGAAGCTGGGCATGACATGGGGGTCAGGATGCAGCCCCTGGGACCTCCCTGTGGCTTGCAAAACCCACCCAAGGTGATGGGGGAACTCACAAACAACACTTGGCTGAGTAACATCCCAAGAGTGAGAAGGGGAAGCTGGAAAGATCATGCTTCAAAAAGGCAGGCAGAAAACTGTGGTCACTAGAACACCTCCCTCTCTGGAGCCCAGAGAGGAAATCAGGAGTCCCTTGCTTTTCTGCTGTCAGCAAATACCTGCTCCAAAGTGCGTCCTGCCTCGCCAGTGGCAAGTTCAGTCATTACTGACATTCCATAAGCCCAAAGAGCAGAATTGCTTCAGCAGGACAGGGGGTCACTCTCTTGCTATTGACGTTCTGTTAGCAAGGCTTGGAGGGGCAGAGGAGATGCTAATCCAGTGTAAAAATCAGTACTTGAAACTCAGAAAACTCTGGTTCTCAATATAGATAATCTTGCTTCATGTTCCTTATGCATATCACAAGGGTCACCAGAGTAATGGCTTTTTATTTCTGTCCTTGTGACCCTCAGCACACAGAGAACGGGTGTGCAATAGGGACCTGTTTGGTCCGGTTTATTTAATGAGGCCATTGCTTTTCTACAGCAAAAAAAGTACAAGGTCATGGAAGTAAAGACATATTCAGAGTGGCTCAGAGAACAAGGGACCAGATAAAGGTTTCAGTGACCACGTAGCTTTTCCTGGCACTTAAAAAAATTGTCTTTTCAGAGTAGAAATGATCTTTTAGTGGTTTGTTTAATGTTAATGCTCAGTCACACCGTTATCCCATACCACCCTATAACCAATTCCCAAAAGTTTAAAATCAAATTGGACCCCAAATCTGCCATGCTAGCTGCATGTTCCCAAGATTTCCCTTCATTTAGCAACCATGAAAGGCTATTGGAACTAAGCCGTGAGACCAGCCACTGAAACAAATGAACAGATTAAACAAGTGCTCAGGTTCCTGCAGTTCTGTTTACACTGCTACATTTCAGCTCCGAACACCTCAGCACGGCTCTGGACCACAACAATCCAATCACTTTCAAAGCTGACCAAACCGGTGAAAATCAAAGGGCAGACCTTATCTGAGCAAGCCAAGATAACTTCCTACAGGCTACCAAGAATTTTCCAAGAAGGAGCAATACTGGATCCTTCCTCATTTGGAGCTGATTTTAACCTGTGATTCGGAATTGAAAGCCTCTGTTTCGTATTATTAACATCGTCAGATATCTAATCTTGGAGAACAATTCCTTTCCAATGCCAAAATGTATCTGTAGGTTTGTCCTTTTGCCCACCAAACCAGACATCAAACCAGACAAAACAGAGTGACCCAAACCTTTAGACAAATGGCCACATCAGGTTCTTCAGGTCAACCCTTGGTGAGTGTGGGCCGAGGGAGAAACCTGACCGGATACACAGAAGAACCTTGAGTTCTTTTGAGTACTGCCTTCAGGCTGGATGTAGCTTAATTAACACCTGGACACTGCCCCTCACTTGTTTCCCACCGCCCCACGCGTCACTCGGTGTCAGAAAGGGCCTTGCTGCCTTCCCAAGTCATTAAAATCCTGTAACTGCCGAGGCCTCAGGCACGACTGCAGTGTGTGAGGATGGTGACAGTGCCCCAGTTGTGGCCAGGCTGGCCGCGGTGCAGGGACAACCCTTGGCCTGTGATTTTCAGTTCCCATCGTATCCAGCTGGGATATGCCGCAACTTGGAAGGGATTATCGTGGTGTTCTGTCTCTTTGCTTCACACAGCTCATCCTCACTTCCATCTGCTGCTCTTTGCAGTCCTGCAGTGGTTATTTTTCTTACAACCACGTCAAACACAGATCTTTCACCCCAAATCCCTTCCTCCATCGTCTCCCGTTACCTGCTAGGCCTCACCAAGGCTAACACCTTTTCCCTGCGTGGCCTCCCTTCATCACACAGCTCACCAAGTCCCTCCTTCCCATTTTTCTCAGCAGCCCCTTGCCTGCCCAAAGCTTTTCCCATGCTGTTTTATAGGCTAATATATCATGCTGCAGCTATAATATGCAGAGTAGCATTTCACTGCATAATTCCAGAACTGAATGCATTCATCTCTTCCCCAGTCACAGCTCAGAAAGCTCCTCTGAACAGATGATTAGTGAGTCAAGAAGTTTATTAGAAGACAAACAACACACCAAGGTAAAAGCCATAAACACAAAGCAAATCGCTTATGGCCATGGTTCCTTCTGGTGCCAAGAGGAACACGACCTTTAAAGCTGTGTTTGATGGTCTGGTCCCAGCTCTCTGTGCTCTCCTCAGGCTGTCATTCTTGTAGGCTTCAGTACAGAGTAGAGTTCAGGTTTTCCATAAAGTCCCTGAAGACAGCGTGGATCCGCACCTCTATTTGCATGTCACTCTGTAATGTAATAATGCCATGTTCTGATGGTCCTGGACAGATTGCTTCCCAGTGTTTTCCCAGGTATTCAGCAGGAAAGAAGTGTGGAGAGCGTCTTCTCCCCCACATATGTAAATGTAAAATTTTGGTTTTAACACTGGGCTTGTACAATGCATAGAGGACCAACACATGGCGTGTAACATCAGGAATACATCCTTACCAACAGCAAACATTCCACAGTTGTAACCTAGAGCTCAAAAAAAAAAAAAAAAAGGAATTAGCACTCAAAAAAAAAACCATTCAAAGTTTATGCATTTCAGCTTTATTTAACCACAAGAACTAGACACTGACTTTTGTATAATTCTTTGAATGATGCCAGGACAAAGGGCTCTAGAGAACACAATAAATATTTTGAGATATGTCAAAGTTACAGATTTTAACCTGCATTCTGTGTGTTCATAGAGTGTTTTTAAGGGGTCTGCAGAGGATAACTAAGAAAAGCAAACCTATTTTCTGCAGTATTAAATCACTGTACAGGAACTGACACTTCCACTGGAAAAAGAAAGGTTTTAAGGTGCTGCAAATTGTAAAAGGTTGAAAAACATGTTTCTGGTGATTCTAACTGGAGCTTTCAATTATTCAAGTGTGAGAGGGCCCCAGAGGGCCCCAGTTCTACTGAAGTTAACTGGGATTTGTTCTAAATCCCACAGGTACTTCGGAAAGTTCAAACCAGAGTTTCTGGATGAATGGTTCCAACTGTGTACAATGTGCAGAGCTCTGATACTTTTCCCCCCCGTCCAACTCAAATCTAGAGCTCAATGTGTGTGTGTGTGGTTGTTTTTTTTTTTGTTTTTTTTTTTTTGGTTTTTTTTTTTTTTTTTTTTTTTGGGTTTTTGTTTTTTTTTTTTTTTTTGTATGTGTGTGTGTGTGTGTCATCCAGTGGAGGTGTAAACCCCTGTGTATAGAATTTAGGCCCATGTATAGCAAGGCAGCATTTTTTGATTACATTCTGCAGCCTCTTTCCTGACAGTCCCTGAGCCTTGGCATTTCTACACGGGCTGCCTGAACTTTTATAGTGACTTGCTCCTGTCCTTCAGCTAATATTTCTGGGAGGGATTTCAGGGATCTTTTTTGGCTTGGGAGTAGTTAGTTAAACTGTCAAGGAAATGATGAATGGAATCTGCACCCATGTGTTACCACAAAGATGCCTTGCAGACATTTCCTCAGATCTCAAGGCATCTGGCTGGGGCTTTCTTACGTCACCAAATACAATAGAAGAATAGTAATGATTAGCAGTTGTATAACAGCCCATTTCTCCAAGTTCTTTTTGCTTGGATGTTTATAAAACTCTGCTGGAAGAAAAACAATAGTTCAAATAGGAAAACTAGGGAAGAGGTGAAGTTCCTTGCTTAAGCCACAAATCCATCTCAAGTCAGTGCCCAACACACAATTCAGATTCTGTGCTCAGATCAAAACTTCACAGTAAAGGCAGGTTTTTTCAAAAATGAGGAAAGGAGATTTTAGTTTCAAAACTCTGAAGATTTTTGACAGTAACACTAAAAAAACACATTCAGTTCCTTTGAAAGCTGTATTACAATTCAGAAATTATGTGTATTAACTTTTCTGTGTGTCTTTCTCACATTAAAAGTTACTCAACACCAGAAAATGAGCATGAGGAGCAATAAGGCTCATCCTTAAAAAGTAAAAGAAAAACCTGAAGCTGTGCAAAAGGAAAACAAGTGATTCCTGAATTCCAATGATTTCTTGGTAGTCCAATTTTGCTTAGGGCTAAGTCACTCCTTTCAAGGAAACATCCACAGGAAGGGCAAGGTTGTTCATGCTCTGAGTCAGGGTCTGTCACTGTGTTCCTGGGCAAGCTGCCCAAATCCTGCCTCCCTGCTCCTGCTGCTCCTAGGCAGGGCACGAGGAGGCTGTGTCCCTGTGGTACGGGGTGATGGAGCCTCGAGTAGATCTTGCATGGAAACGCGTTTGCTCTGGCCTCTGGAACAAGTCTTTCCTGCCCCATGGCATTCCAGCACTCAGTTCTCAGCGATGCCTCCGTGCGATTTAGGGGAAAACAGGTCACATTTGAGTTTCCCAGGCCCTCTCAGGGGTTAAAAACAGAGAATGTTTGGGGAAAAGGTTTGTGCTGATGGTGCCTGTTAGAAGCCAAAGATCTGGAAATGATTTGTGGTCTCAAAACAGGAGACATCAGGTAGGGCATTTAATACTGAACTTTGAGGGTGTTACTCTTAAATCCTAGGACTGGCTTAGCATTGCAATAATTAACAAAATAATTTCAGCATAAAGCGTGGGGTTTTTATACTCCTTCCATCTGCCCTGTCCCCGTAGCCTAATTTGGCATTCACAGGAGGGAAATCGTTGTACACATTTCCTGTCCATGAGAGAAACTCGTCCCGCACTGCGATGCCGTCCCTGCATCCCTGCCAGCCTCCACTCCCAGTCCCGGCCCCGGAGCGAGGCGCTGGCAGGAGCTTCCCTGCTTACACAATCCTGCTGACACAGAGGCCAAATCCAAGCCCAGACCAACTTCCAGGGCCTCTCACGCTGCCTTTGCTCTTTCCTCCCCACTCTTAGCCATGGGTTTTCCAGCCTGGTTTGCTGCAGCAACCTCTGCAATTCAGCTTTGATTCCTACTGAGATTTGTTTTTCCCCCTCCTCTTTCTAGTGAACAGCTCTACTCTGAGTTTCTCAATGACCTTCAGGGATAATCCCAGCATGCTGAGTGAGGCTGAGGGATCAGACTTGCTCCAGTTCACATCTCTCACCTTGTCCCTTTGCTGATGCTGGTGCTTCCCAGTGTGCTGTTCCTCCAGTGCTTGTTACACGGAAGCGTCTCTCTCCCCAGCCAAGTTTTTAGCCTCAGTGGCTCATCCCCTCACTGATAGAGTTTGTGTAGCCTTCAGGTTTGACTTCTGAAACTGCTGCTCACACGTTTTCTTGCTGATACCAAGTGGGCTGGGAACCTCGCCATGCTCCCTCCACCACGGGAGATCCGGGCACCTTTGTATCCCCACGGGGTCATTTTAACTGCAAACATCTACGGAGAGATAACTTAGGAAAGGGTTATTTACGTCGCAAAACTTCCGCAAATCTCCTGGCAGGCCGGTTGCTTGACGGGGCATCCACCCAGGCTTTTTGCACATTTTTGTGATTGTGAAAGCTCTTCCGCAGGGGAGCTTTTTATTTGCACATGGCTGGACAGCACTTGGCACATGCTAAGCGGCGTTAGGGCCGCTCCTGTGATGTGTTGCAGCATTGCCCGGTAAATAAGGTTTCATGTGTTTCATTTTTTTCCTGCTGTCTCGGCTCCACTGCTGCGTCTCTCCACTCCACCTTCCCAAAGGATTAATGCTGCCGCACTGCACCCGGTCCGTGAGGAACAGGCAGCTCCATTAACGCAGCTGTCTCACCGCGTGCTCTTATCAGCTTGGCTCATCACAGCAAGACCTCTACAGCCTCCCTGGAATTTCTGGCAGATACTATCACTTCCTAGGTATAATACATTACCCTTTAATAAATTAGTATGTGCCTAACTTTAATGACCCAGGGAAAAGTAATCTTTAAATTGATGGTATCCTTTTAAAAGAATTTAACCACAGATAAGTCTTATGTAAATTGTGCAGTGTATTAGTTATATCCACCTTGAAATGACTGAACAGGCGGCCTACAGCTTGTGGGAGATTCACATTTTTTAAAGACACAGCACAGAGAACAACAGTTCCAACTTTCCCCTTTCATTGCTCCATACACCATCAGGGGTGTTTGGGTCCACCTCCCCTCTCTGGGCTATTTTGCTGCTGCGTAAGTAAAAAAAATGTAATTTTGGAGTTATGTACTCTAAATACACTTACTGCTGCACAAACAGCACTGCCCATTTCAGGGCCATAAAACTGCCCTCAGTCCCAGCACGGGACCCACATGAGTCCTGCTCCTGGCACAGTTTGGCCCTGACTGTGCAGGAAGCTCATTACAGATCCCATTCCATGTACCCATGTAAATTTGTCAACCAGTAACTGGCAGAACGGTGCTTCAGGAACAGAGCATTCACTCACTACATCTGTTTAGTTCACTGGAGCCTATGAAGGAGTTTAATTTTTCATACCCTTCATTAAAAGAGACCACAGGGAGGACAAATGAGCAAGCAGAGCCATAAATACATTACAGATGTGCGGAGTTCTCTTTGGGGGCTCAAGTCAGAACTGATTTGGCTGGAGCTGTCTGACACTGGCACTGTGGCGTGGCTGTGGCACAGAGGGATTTCTCCTGTGGCACAGAGGGAAGGGCACAGAGTGTGCAGGCCCAAGGCAGATACCAAGGGCACCTGATTGTAGCCGCAGACTTTTCCAGTGCCAGAGGAAAGCAGGGATTTTCTCTCAACAGCTTTGAAAACTGAGGCTGGTCTGGGGGATTTCTGTGTCTGTCTGCACAAATTAGGAAGATGGAAACACATAAATTCACTTGGCAGGAAGCACGGGGTTTTGCTGATGCTCCAGGAATTTTCTCACATGATACTGAGTGAAAACCATTTCCATCACATTCCCAGGTGATGGCCTGCATTGGCCTGCCGTGTAACAAGGCAAATCACGGTGTGCTTGGGCTCTGAAACCACTGCCAAGCCCTGAAGAAAGAGTAGAGAAGGTGAAATTGGCCCCTTCATTTCCTGAAGGCCAGTGTGATAACCTCAGAAAACAAGACTTAGCAGCGTCACACGTTGAACAAGGGACTCTCAGTACAAGCCCCCCCTTCACATCCCTCATCCCCTTGGCTTTTCTCTCACGTATTTACCCCGCAGGTCCCTGGCCTCTCTTCTTCCCTGGGCCCGTGCCAGGCACAGCTGTTTGTCCTGATGTACAATCCGCCGTGGGCTGTACCTGCTCCGAGGGGCCATGGATCAGGGGAATGACCCACAGGACACACACATGGACAACAGCCCCGCCCCTGAACATCCCCTTTGGCTGCAGTCTATCTGGGCAGGCACCTCCCGTGGGATGAGCAGCACCAGCACTCTTTCACCCACTTGGAAAGCAAACGCTGACCATGAGAAAACGAATTAAAAAGGAATACTTGCTCAGATTTGAAACATGCCCTCCCTCAGTGGAAGTTCATAGTACCACACATTAAATGAGACTCTTCGGAGAACTCCATTCTTTTCCATGGAAGAGATGCCAGGCTAGTCTTGAGGACACTGGGTCTTGTGGGTAACTACAAATTGCTTGCATACAATGGGGTGGCAATGTTTTACAAGAAAAAAATCAAAACCACCCCACAAGCTTCATGGTAGCACTTCTGAATTAAAGCATTGATTTTTCAAAGCAGTGTTCAGTTTTGTAATTTTTTTCAAGGTTATTATTACTTTGAAGTATATAAACACTTAGTTCTGGAAGAGAAGAACACCCCTCATTTATCCCAGAATTATTTAGAACCTTGTTTTCATGATGAGAGTCTTTGGCACAGCTTATGGAAGATGAAATATTCACAAAGTGCATGGCATAAGGAGGTGCATGACTTCGGCAAACTTTCCCCAAAAGGCAACATTGTTTTAGGAAGGGTGCCTTTGGATGAAAGAAAAACAAAAAGAAATTATGATGAAAGAAAACAAAAGCAGCTTCACAGCAGGATTTAACTGGCAAAACCCAAACAGCATCATCTTCTTAACCCTCTCACTACTAAGAAACAAAATTTTGTCTAAACCAAATTTCCCGTATAGTCACCCTGTCCTTCTCTAAGTGTTCCAAGTAACAAAGTCCTATTAGTACTCTCCTTCATTTCTCAGTCTACAGGACCTCTTCTTGCTTGCCCCAAATGCCTCGGATTTCTCTGCCAGCCTCTAAAATATTCACTGGACCATCTGGAACACCATTCCTCCTCACCTGAATGTAGGCAAGAGCCTCTTCTGAACTGGGAGATCTGCACAGCATCTCTGAGATATGCCTGGCTCAGCTTCGTTATCAGAGTGCAAAGGGCTTATCATTACTTTACAAGTGGTGTTTGTAGAGCACTGATAAACAGAATTATTATCTTACAGCAGCTTGGCTCTTCCTTTGTTCCTGTCTTTGGCTGAAAGGCTGGGTAATTAATTGAGAAACTCTCTTCTGCTACAATACCTAAAAAGAGAGTTTTATTCAAGACCTGCTTTTCAGCTTCCCTTAGCATTTCAAACCTCGCACCTCTGCCGTTTGCACATACAGGTCGTAGAAAACAAATGGAAACGGACCAGGAACAAAAGATCAGTCCATCTCTTTATTTAGGCATGACACAAACCCGGTGACATGAAAAAGCAAACAAACAGCAGAAGTCAGGGACAGGGCAGAAAAACAAAGAGATTAGAGGTTACCTGCTATTGCTTCAAAGAATAAAAACTGGCCTAAATCAATTTACTGCGTTTTCAGCTTTCCTGCTTGCCTTTCCTTACAGAGCAGACCCTTGAAAGCAGCTTGGAGCTGTGATTTTACAGCAGGGAAGAAAAATACATCCAGTCAGTGTCAGAGGGCTGTGCCTGCATCACTTACACCTTCCATGCCCACATTTACATAGGAAGTTTTAGTGAACAAATTAAATGGTCTCTATGTATTGGAAATTTCTACCGTATCATGTTAACAGATCCCTTTCACAGCTGAGTTCCTCAGAAAAACATCAATAATTTAATGATTTTGCTGGGTTTTGACCAACTATATTTGATACTAATATTTTTTGTGCCATTTAGCATTACAGCCCTTATTCTGTTTTTACACCACTTTCATTCTCTTTTGAGGAATTGTGCTGGTGGGCTGTCTGACAAAAAAGATACAATAATAAAAAAATGGTACATCAATAATCAGATTTCAAGGAAATTCACTTACATAGCAGACTACCAGGGAAATGTAGGTACTTAAAAAAACAAACAGAGCCATTCTCTCTAAAGCTATTACTTTCTCTCTTCCTCTGCTTCCTCTAATAAGAAATTAAAATCCATCATGTTCAGGACATTGGAATATTCATCATTCTGTTCACTGGAGGATTGTGCTTCAGGAGCGGTGGGGGAAAAAAGTGAAACCAGTGCTCATTTTTACTTGGTATACAAAATTAAAGACCAGATCCTCATTGAGTACAAATAATTATTTTTGAAGCAATGCTGAGAATGTGGCCCTGGACCCAATAGGAAAATTACCCTTCTCCAGGCATTATAGTTATAAGCATGGACATTTTCAGAGTTTTGCAGTTATATTTTCACATATGAGCGTGATATTTCCCCTTGGGCAAAACCAGATTATTGTAGATCAGAGCTCCCTTGTGGAGTTACAACCAGGAGAAGGTACCCCTCGCCTTCAACTGCCAGCAAACAGCCCCAGAAAGTTCCCTCCCAACAGGACTGCTCCTCCTTCCTGCAGGAGTGCCTTAGGGGATCTGTGTGCTCTGTAAAATGACTTTCCCCCTTTCCTTCCCACGAAGGGACCTTAGATAACCACCACCACGATGGAATATGAGCAGCAACAACTCCCCTTCGGACGTCCTTCTGCAGCTCACCAGTCCTTCCCAGTTACAAAAGATGTGGAGCCGCAAAAGGGAACTGGCTGGGCCACACTGGGCTTGGTACAAAGCAAAAGAGCTGCTCCAAATAAATAAGTGCCCTAAAATAACTTCCCTAGTACAGAAAAGACTACATTGTGTCCGGATTATTTCCCAGAAAAGGAAATTAGCCTGCCCTGACCTCAGGTTGGGCCTGAGCTTACACCACCAATGTTCCAGCTATCCAGGAGGGCTGGGCATTCCTACACCACGCTCCAGTTGTTCCTGTGGGCATATCCATAGCCAAGGCTGAGGTGGGAGGCTCTCCCTTGTATCAGGATGCTGGGAAATGCACCTTCCTTGTGCTCCCGGGAGCCTGAGTGTTGGCTGTGCAGAAAACAGCTGGTGGAAGGGATGCCAGCCTCTGCTCTCTCCTGGGCCGGCAAACATCAGCCCAGACGTGGGTTGTGTGAAGGGACAGCCTGGTGGTGACCCCACTGCCAGGACTGCTCAGATCCACCCGCGCTCCCGGAGCAGCGTGCCCCAAGGAGGACAAGGAGTCAGGGTGTTGCACAACGAATTTGCAGGACTTGTGGCTGGGGGAAGAACATGAGGCACGAATCAATATTGAGACTCTCCCACCTTAATTCATCAGTGAACTCTCTGCTCCCAACAGATATTAGAAACCAAGACACACAACTGTAAAAGTTTAATACAGAAAACCCTAATCCAGCAAGGATGTGCACAGACCTGTAAATAAGTGAGTGGTTGTGGATGCAGCATCACAGAGGCTTACAAGACTTTTGAGATTTTGGCATTAAAAAAAATAGACACAATGTAAAAGGAAAAGAAGGGATGAGGAAAGCAGCAGGAAGAAAATTTTAATCCCAATAACAACCAGTTGATAATGTATCTGAAACTTATTCACAAACCTGTCTTTGCCAATTTCTTTGCTCCTTTTCAGTCTGAAGTAGACAATAAATGAGACCTCTCGAAAACAAAGGGCTCGATGAGGGGCAACAACAGGTAAAGCCAGGAAAGAGCTTTTCACAGCTCTGATTTCCAATAACTTACTTGTAAGGCATAGGACTACCCAATTATCCTAAAACAGTCATCCAATTTGTTTCTCTGTAGGGAAGCTTGGCTCACTCGGGTCATAAGGATCAGGAAATTAGTTCTTTGTTGAAAGAGGGTATCTTGCCCTCTCATGTTTCCCAACCTACCACAAAAGCAAGGAGTGAGACTGAGAAAAAGACTTTACAAAACAACAGCGAAACTGCTTCCGACAAAGAAATGAATCTGCTGAACTCAAGTTAAATACAGA
Organism: Mystacornis crossleyi; assembly: GCA_013400655.1. Lineage (NCBI taxonomy): Eukaryota > Metazoa > Chordata > Aves > Passeriformes > Timaliidae > Mystacornis > Mystacornis crossleyi. Next base: position 95,526 of record VYZQ01046443.1, on the reverse strand, counting down.
CCTTGCATAGTAAAGCATCAATTTTTGCTGCAACAGATTTTTAGGACAGCCTAAAACTTCAATTACAAAGTTTGTGGAGGTGCAGCCAAGTGTTAGTGTTTATTCCCAAGCTTTTCCAAAAATCCCTGAGAAGTAAAAGAATTGTTCTTTTTTTTCCCATGCAAACTTCTTAAGATGGAAACCTCAGCAGCAATACTTTATTCTGCGGTGGGTTTTTTTCCTTCTCCATTTTAATGTGTGTTTTGAAAGCCCTCTAGGCATCTATTTGCATTTTCCAAAAGCTTTGGAGATCTGGCCCTAACTTATGAAAATGGGGTTTAAGCTCTGGAACTACTGAGGTGTTTTTGAAATTTTGCACTCTTTGTATTTTAAAGTATATTAGCCTTGATTTTGCTGCTTCAGGGGACAAGTAATTCCTATCATTTTCAATGGAGATGAAATACTGAGCAGCAGGAAAAAAATAGAGGGTCTAGAATTTATCGACAAGGGCAAAATATGAAAGGGGTTTGGTGTTCCTTTTTATGTGCATGATAAAAATGTGTGCATAGTAGAAAAGTAGGCATGTCTTTTGGCACACTTCTGCCAGCTTTACAGAAGAATAACAACAAAACTGATTTATAAACTGAAAGTGAATATAGTTATAAATATATTTAAATATGTTGCTGATAAGCCGTATCTTACACTGGAAATGATAACTGTCCTAAATCAAAAGCAACAGTACCATGCCAGGCCCTTTAAATAGTCCTGGTTATTGAACTCCATGGAGGGATATCCTAGTATCTGAAAGTTTTGTATCACACCTGGAGAGAGAGGATTCCTCTATGTTTTACAAGAAAAACAAAACCAAACCACCCAACCCAAAGAAACATTAGAATTACAAAGGTTTTACAACTTTTCTGTGTATTATAAAAGAATATTCTTGTCTAAATGTCCTTGATCAGAGAAGGGCACAGATTTCCAGACACCCAGCAAATTAACTCCTGCATTAAATATTACACCTGTTTCAAGGGCACATTTCCAGGTTCCTAAATTAAAATCTTCTTCTTGTCATTGCCTCCTAGTTAAGTCAACTATTTTTGTCCCCGTCATTGGATTTCTTTTAAGGTGTGAGCTTTTTTCTATACTGAGCTAACTCTTCAACAGAGGACTCATTTTAGATAGTTTGATCTTCAGATGGCTTCTCAGTCCTTGCTTGGTGCAATGGTTCTGTCACCACCCAGGTCCTCCAGGCAAGAGAGATGCAAGTCCCCATAGGGATATTAAGTTGTTTTAGCTGGTATCTGTTTCCTTTCTCAGAGCCATAGTACATCATTTTCTCTGTTCTGAATTGCTTGAGATTTATACTGGTATTTCTTTCCAGAACTTGGCAAAAAGGTGATGCAAAGTACTTGCACAGAACTTAACAAGCAGAGCATTTTTGTTGTCATTATATTCAAATTAATTGTCTTAAGATTGATATTGGTAATTTCTCCTCCCTTCTCATACAACATTTAGATTTCCTCTTATTTGCATTTTGGTTTCAGAATTGTCAAGGTTCACATCTTGTGTTTCTCTGTAACCATGGCAACTATAAACTTACTTTTTTTCTCTAATGAAAGCCAAGACTCTTGTGCAGTGATCTACAGAAGATATAACTTGAAGAAAAATACTTTAAGAATTATGGTTTACAGTCAACCATGCCAGATAACTATTAATTTAAACAGGCCTTTAAAACCTGGTTTAAAAGTGTTCATCTAAATCTTATGATCTTATGATCAATGCACAAGGGTGAGGTCTGCTAGTAATGTTTCACTCCTCTGTAACCTTCCCCCACTTTAGACTTTAGCATGTTCCTCTAACTTGAGTGAACTGGTCTATCTCTGAAGGAAGAAGAAGGCTTTCTCTTAATCAAGAAAAATCAGAGGAAAAAAGCCATTTGCTGACAAACAGACAGAACCAGGCTCACCCGATTCCCATTCCTGTGCAATAAAGAGAAGAGCCACACTCATGAATACTGAGTATCTTGCCTGCCAGAACTGTAACTATCCCTAAATATATTCACACTGTGCTTAGGCTGGACCCAGGAACAGGGAGAATTACTGCTGGTACTGACAACAAAAACAAATTTGCTCTGGTTGCTTATTCAAGGCTAATTCCCTGGTTAGTGTGAGTTAACATTCGTGGCCAGGTCAGAAAAAAAGGGGAGGAATTTGGTTTGGGATTCTTTTTTGAGCTCATTTGGACCTCTTCCACAGAGCCGAGTCTTGAAATCTGCAGTCTCTCTGAGTATCCAGAACGTGTTGTGTGAAACAAAAATAGAACCTATTTCCCATCTTAGAATATCTATCTTTTGAATTTCAACCATTTGAAGACAGAGATTGCATTTTTCTGTATATCGAACACAGCACATCACTCACACTCAGTGCACAACAAGGCAAGACCTAGAAAACACAGAGGAGAAACAACCAGGAATTATTGCTCCTCAGGCTCCAAGAAATAAATATTAACTGAAAAGAAAAACAAAACTAAGAAGAAAGAGTTTGAAGAATGCACTTAAATTTTAATCTGATGTTTGTTTGTTTCCCCTGAATATCAGACAGCAGCTCTATTTTAAAAGAAACCAGCCTCTTGAAATGCTCATTTTACAGTTAATCAAATACACCACTGGACATAAATTAACCCCACTCCAAATTAGCTTGTTTTTCCTCTTGTTGAGTATCAGTTCAGATTTATTTGCTGTGGACCAAAATCAGCAAAGTGCTTAAGCACATGCCTAACTTTGCTCATGCACGCAGTCCCACTGAGACCGTTCACATGCTCAGATATATGTGCACAGTTAAATAATTTGCTGGATCCAGCCCGACTTTTCCTCAAGAAAGCTTTCGCAGAGACAGAGTTTGTTCTGTTCCGACCACGAAGAGCTTCCTGCAAGCCCATGACAGTGAAAGCTGCGTTGATCACTTGTCACTGCTCACACAGAGCTGTTTCTGTTCTCAATGAGCCGGATTTTATAGTCTGGATTAAATTTGAAGAGCCCACTGAGACACTGCATTTCTCAAGGTGAAATGACAGTGGCAAGGGCAGCAGTAGCTGCTGATAGATCAAGGAGAGGAGGAAATTAAGGAACCTCAGAAACATTCTCTTCCTGATTTTGGTCAAAAAGGCATCATTCTTGGAAAACTTACATAACCAAAAGGCATGTGGGCCTATTTTCTCCTTTCTGCGCTCATTAGGAACATATGTGTGAGACTCTGCATGTGTGAGGCTGTGTGGTGTAAGGAATTCCTGTGCAACTCGAATCCAAAGGGTGTCTTACTCCTTTTCTGGGATACTTAAATTACCCCTCTGGCAAAACCAAAGCAGGATCTTTATGGGAAATCTGCTTTCCTACCCACCTGAAAACTTCTCTGGCTAGATCCTCAACATTTCCATGTAAATGTACGGATGTGCCTCACTGTTATACTACATTAGTCCTCACCCTCCTCCAGCAAAGTGCAGAAGAAGGATTGAGTGAAGGTGAATGTGACACAAATTATTCGGGATTACATTAAAAGTAACAAAGTTAAGAAGTGATTGGGGTGGGCAGCAGGAGTGAAGAACTGTCACAGCAGAGTCACCCTGCACGGGCACAAAGTCCTGCCCTTGGCTGGTACAATTTCGCATCACTCTGTAACATCTTCCTAACCAATTTTCTGGGCAAACAAGGCATCTTGTTCTTTCACAAAAGAGCAGCTGGACTGCTGTGTTACGTAAGGGAGGTATTTGTACAATTTTAGCCTCATTTCATGGCTGGATTTGAGCCTCATTCCCTCTTTTTGCTTAAAATGATCACTGCCATCTTCCCTGTGCTAGCCTTGCTCAAATTCTTGGTCAAATTTATGCAATCCAAGCAACACGGAAATTCGACTTTCTCTTTTTACCACCACCTCACCTTCCAAAAGAGTTACATCTTTGATGTACAAAATAACTCTTGAAAATGTACTTGATGCCCTCCCTGGACGTCCTGGCTTATCAGCTGTGCAAAAATTGCTCTGAAAAATTCACAAACATTATTCTGAAGCAGCAGAAATGTGTTCCCTTCGGTGACTTCATAACTAAAATGCAGAAGGGAAATAGGAAGAAATAAGACATTAGAATGTTAAAAATGCCAGTGCTCAGCCAGCAAGTCAAACACCACACCAACCCTGAGCATAAACATTTCATGCCTTGTGCATGTGCTGAACATTCAGAAATCTCTTAATTGTGGCCATTAATTTCTCCTCTATAAAAGGGTGTTTTTCATTCACTAAACTTTCTCACAGGAAATTACATAGAAAGTAAAATGAAACGAAAAATTATTTGTTGGGCTTGAGAAACTAATTGGTGAGTGAATTTTGAATAGAAACCACGATGTTTGATGTTGTGGCCCTCGGTTCTGCTGAATCAGGCAAACAATACAAACTCAATGACTTATCAAATACTTGTTTTCAGTAAACCATTAACTCCTTCAAAAAGGCTTTTCTCCTCCTAACAATAATTTCCCAGGTCATATAGCTTCAATAGCTTGCCAGATCACTCACACCACAAGAGTTCCTGGGAAGCCTGAATTTTGGGAATATATCTTCCATGAGTTTTATGCCTCCTGTTGTGTTTACAGGCTTCATGAAAAAAACAAAGGAAGCAGTGGTATATTCTGAGAACAGCAGCCCTCAGGATCTTGACAGGAATATTTGGTTAAATATATTGCAACAAACAATCCACCTAGAAAACGCATCAAGGTTTTAGGATGTTGTCTGACATTCTTGAAAGTCATAGTAAAAAATACCCGGTGCAAAAAAATCCCATCCAGTAGAGCGCAGAATTGGTCATCAGCACCAGTCCTTTTTCCTTTTATCCCTCAGGTGTTGGGGTTTTTTGTTTCTTAAGCTGAAGGTGAGTGTGCCTACCGACCACATAAAGCACATGGTCCCCAACAGAATAATCTTATTTTTACAACCACACCTTCACTTCATGTTGTGCTTAAGGCCTTTCTCACAGACTGCTTAGCACCTCTTCCTGTAAAAGAGGATAAAAAGGCCTGGACAAAGAAATAAAAGTGACAGCCTTCTGAATAGCTTTTCAGCAGGAACTTTGGAGGTGTGCTTACAAAAAATCTGCTCAGCAAAATGAGGCCATGAAGAAAGATGTGATCGTAACCCAAGATCCAGACCTGCTAGGAATATTTGTACAAACATCCCCAAACCCAAATCTCACAAATATTTATTTGTTTGTATCTAAACTGAAGTTATGCGTGTAGCCTTGAAAATGTCCTCCGTGTAGCACACAGAGCTGCGTGGAAGCAAAATCTTGCTCTCCACTGAAGGATCAGGAATTTAAAAAACCTCCATAAAAACACTTCACGATGCTTAACACCCGCAAGAAGAATAGTGATAACACAAACATCAAAAGAAGTTCTTTTGGTAAGACTCTTCTTTAAATGACCAGCGTGTCCTGGACACGGCACAGGCAGCTCTGGGAAGGCCACAAGCCCAGGGAAGAGCTGGGTCTGACTGCTGCTGCTCTGCTGCTGCAGCTGCTGGGAACGGAGCGCAGACCCTGCGCCAGTGTTTGCAGACAGTGAAAAATGCCCGTGCATCACAGCGCTGAAGTTCATTTCCAAATAGGTTTTGGATTTTTAAAAAAAATTGTTTTTAAATGGTCATTTTTCCAAAACTGATTAAAAGTTCATACTCAAAACTTTTTGCCCCAAACAGCCGCCTGCAGTCTTTGCAGGTCGGAGGTTTACGGCTTTTTTTTTTTTTCCCGGGGAATTTTCCATCATCAAAATCCAAATCAGCATCAACATAGAAACACTGCCTGCCGGCTTCCCGCATGCCGGTTCAAACAAGCACCAAAGGCATTCTTGCTTCTTCCAAAAACAATAGGGAGGGGGGGAAAAATAAAATCTCGGGGAAAACAACAGAATAACCTGTGGTCTCCGGCGCGGCCGGGGCTCGCGCCGTGCTCTGGGAGCGGGGTGTGGAGGAGGGCGGGCGGCCCCGGGCGGCCCCGAGCTCCCACCGCCCCCGCTGCCGGGCACTGCNCAGCGAGGCGGGGCCGGCGGTCGCTGGCGCTGCCCGGGAGCCGCCGCGGGACGGGCGCCCGGAGCCGCTGCCGGCACGGCGAGCGAGGGGACGGGCGGTAAGTCCTGTTCCCCTGCCCCGCTCGCTCCCTCTGTCCCTCGCTCCCTCTCCCGCCGCTCCCGGCTCCGCGTCCCCTCTCCGGCAGCTCCCGACTCGTCCCCGCTGCGGGGTTTGTGACCCTTCCCTGCCTCCTCCTCGTTCGCCAACTTTCCCATCCCTCTCGCCCGTTTCCCACCTCCCCTCGGATTTTCCTGGGGTTTTTTGGTTTCTTTGCCTGAATCTTTTTGGCGTTTTCGGCTCTGCCGTTCCCCCTCTCGCCTCTTCCCAGCCCTCTCGTACTCGCTTCTGTCCTTTCGCTTCTTCCTTCGCTACTTCCCCGGCNTTGGATTTTTTTAAAAAATTGTTTTTAAATGGTCATTTTCCCAAAACTGATTAAAAGTTCATACTCAAAACTTTTTGCCCCAAACAGCCGCCTGCAGTCTTTGCAGGTCGGANTTCCTTCGCTACTTCCCCGGCTTCCTCCGGGTTTTCCTCTCTTGGCATTCTGTCTTTCTCCGTTGGGCATCGCGTGGAAAAGTAAGGGATATTTTCCGGTGTCCTTGAAGAAGGGAACTCAAAACCTACTTTTCTTACACAGGGAAATCTTTGTAGTAGTTTTCTTTCCCCTTCCCCTTCTCTTCCTGTCACCGGAAAGAAAATTAAACCTATTTTTCTCTTTTTCCTTTTTTTTTTTTTTTCCCGGGGAATTTTCCATCATCAAAATCCAAATCAGCATCAACATAGAAACACTGCCTGCCGGCTTCCCGCATGCCGGTTCAAACAAGCACCAAAGGCATTCTTGCTTCTTCCAAAAACAATAGGGAGGGGGGGAAAAATAAAATCTCGGGGAAAACAACAGAATAACCTGTGGTCTCCGGCGCGGCCGGGGCTCGCGCCGTGCTCTGGGAGCGGGGTGTGGAGGAGGGCGGGCGGCCCCGGGCGGCCCCGAGCTCCCACCGCCCCCGCTGCCGGGCACTGCTCCGGGGGGCTCCACTCAGGCGAGGCTGCAGCGCTCGAGGCTGCCGAGGCGGCGGCTCCCGGTGCCGGGCACTGNTTTTTTTTTCTTTTCCCTTTTGCTACGTGGACTGTTTGTTTTGGTCTTTTTTCTTCTCCCCCCTCTCCGGGCAGTGCCGGTTTCTTTCACGATTAATCTGTTATTCCTGCCCCAACCCCTCCCTCTCTCTTCTTCTTCCCCAGTAAGAGGAAAGATTAGAAGAAAATGTGTTTTGCCAGCAGGGAATGCATGAGACTTTTTGGTTTGTTTGTTTGTTTTTTCTCGTGGGGTACTATTGATGAGAAAAGCTTAAGCAAATATAGTGCGGTAGGACAATACAAAGGCACGAACTTTAAAGGGTAAGGAAATGGATTCTCCCGCTTGGTTTATCCAGCTCTGAAGTGTTGTTGGGAAGGTCTGCTCCAGGGTCCGGTGTGCGCTTGTGCTAGTCCGGTGTGTGCCAGCCTGTTTTCTGTCCAGCAGAGTGGTGATTTAAATGCAGTGCTAAACTGCTTTTCAGTGTTGCTCGTGGGTTTCGTCAGCGTGGAAAATCGGGAGACCGGGGAAGGTTACAGAATTCGGTGTCCCCTTTGGAATTACACCTGTCACGCCTTCCGTCCCCAAGCTGCAGGTGTGTCGGAGGTTGACACATTTCACAAAATCGCTGGAAACTGCTCACATCCGTGGCAAAAAGTGCTGCCGGGGCGGGTAGGAAGTCTGGTTCGGACCTTGTGAGTTTCTGCCTTAGCTCTAGTCAGCATCACACGTTGCAGTTGAGTGTTTGCCGGGCTGTGGAGAGCGAGTAAATCAATTGCCTAATGATTTCTGCAAAGACACCTGTTTGAAGGCTTTCAGGCTCCCAGCTAATTGTTTTTGGGAGCGGTGCGATTGTGTTCAGTGTTGTAAAAGTAAAGAGCTCTGTCTTTTTCAGTAGAGAATGTGTAGCTTGTGAATGAACTGTGAACTCTTTTGATCAGAGGTGGTTCTTGGTTCTGTTGCATTGCCTCTTTTGATAGATACCGTTCCAAAAGTCTCAAACACCATGTGGCTGAACTGCAAATAAAACCAGCCTTACTTTTTTTCTGCTTTCTTTAAAGAGGAGAGAAAATTTCATTTCAGATTAACTTTTTGTTTGATGATATCTCATTGGAAAGTAGGCTAGACATGAAATTGGAAGTACTTCTCTGAGTCTTAAAAGCAGGGAAAAAAAATTGATATGGAATGAGTTGCTGAGGGAACTGAAATGACTGCTTAGGATTCATCGTATTCAGCTGTGTGCCCTTTAGGACCACCGAGAGATAAAGGTGGTTCACTTCTTACAGTTAAGTAATCTCTCCATCCCTACCACCTTTGTGAGCCCAGCAGAATTTGATCCGTTGTTTGAATTAATCTTGTTTTTAATCGTTCCTGGAGATGAAAAAGTTTGGGGTGGTGGGAAATAGGAGGAGAAAAATACCAAGTCATGTTTAGCAAGAAGTTTAAGTCTTTCAAAACTACCGTGAACCGTTACTGGAAACACCAGCAACAATTCTGAAGAGCCAGATTAAATTGATTATTATAACTTCTTGAAATCTGGTTGAGGGAAGCTCTGAAAAGGAATAAAGGAGATTGAGTGGCTGAAAGTGCAGAGCTGAGCACTGAGGATGGTGGGTTCTATTCCTGCTTCTGCCATCGCAGGGCAGTGTGACCTCCTGCCTGCAGCTCCTGGGTTACTGAGATTTCCCTGATTCTCTTAAGTGCTTTTACACATGATTCCTAAGAATAATTGCATGTAAATGTTCAGTTTTCGTTTTGGTTGCTGATCAGGTGGTAGTTTGGCTTGTGCTAATACTTACTCTTGGAAAGTTGTAGGGTTCTTGAGCATTGCTGTTTATTTTGAGCGACACTGGATTTTTACATTGCTGTAAAGGTTTTGAGACTGGAGTTATTTTTGTACCCTGAGTATCTCTGACAGTATCAGTGCGTGCTTTTTCTATGGTCCTTGAAGTCTGCCTTAAGTTGAATATGAAGGACTGCACTGACCTCTCCAGAAAGAAACTGTTAAATTGAATTACAGGGTGGAAAACTGTCCTGTGGGGACTGGGCTGAGGACCCCCCTCAGCGTGATGCACGCTGTTCCTGGTAATTTCATTTTGTGAGGTCTGTAATTATCAACTTAGCTGAGTCCACGAGTGTGTTTGCTTTCTAATTTTAGGTTTTTGTTTGGGTTTTTAAGTCTTTAAGACTTCTATCTTGGCATTAAATGTAAGTGTCTTACGGTTTTCTGGGGCTTTTTTGAAAGCCTAGGTTTTCCTGTAATTTTTTTCATGGTGGGGTTGGAACTTTACAGTGTGATGAGACTTATTATAATCTCAGTGCCTGCCTTCCTGTAACGTTTGAGACTGGGATACTTTTCAAATGCAAGGCTCTAACCTGTTGCTTGTCTCTCTTCAGTGAAAATGAGACTTGGTTCTGTAGAAACTTGTTATTAGGCAAGTATAGGTGTGTTTGTGTGTTTATATGTGGTGTATGTGTATAACTTGCTGTCCTCCTCTAAAAGCACGTAGCCAGCTCCATGTTTTTGAATCTGGACAGCGAATCTAGCTTCAATTTCAGTTTCATAAAGAACTAATTCTTCCTACCCTTCCCATTCCCCTTCAAAGTGTGTGGTGATCTCACACCTTTGACAGGAGTGGTTTCCCTGGCTGATAAGGGGATGCGCATGTTGTTTTCTCCCTTGACTGTTCTGAGGGCTGTATGTTATCTTTCTCTGCTGATAAAGTGTGGGGAGGGAGTGGACTGGTCTGTGTGTGCCAAGCGGTGCCATCCTGCTCCGTCTCTCTCCGGTTTGTCACCCGTGAAGTTGAGATCACAGAACTTGTCCTGCTTGGGAAAGGAAGATGGGTTTGAGCTGTAGATACAGGAGTTGGTCACATCTGCCAGACCCCTCTGGGTTGTTACTTCACTCGGGTCTCTGCAAGCATCTGGTCATCTTTGTGATGATGTAAGTACGGAGAGTGTTCGTGTATCCGAGAGGACTCCAGGAGACAGGCACCGTGAGCTTTCAGATGGCAGGCGCTTGAGAAATCCGCTTAATTCACCTTTCTGCTTTTGAGTCCCTCCGTAAGGAGGGAGGAATCTGTTTACTTTCTTGTTGTGCTTGGAAAACGGGCTCACCCACAACAAAAGACCCTGTAATGCTTGCTGTAGTGCAGGATTATTGCACAAAAGCATCTTGCTGTGCAGCGCTGTGGCTGTGCTCGGTGTTGTATGATAACACATGTTTCTCAGCTGTTGTTGATTCCTCAGTGGCACAGACTTCAAAGGAATGTGCTGAAAGAGAGCTGCAGCCAGGGAAAAACGGGGTTTGTTCCAGTGGCCTGTACCATCCATCTGTTTAAATACTTCGCTGAACTGTTCCAGAGTGTTCAGGCATCCAGTTAGGACTGACAAGCAATTACAGCTGGGAGTAGAGCCTGCTGCAAAGAGACCACCTAGGGGAGGCTTAAGTGCTCCCTCCCTTCTGTGGGTCAGAGCCCTGCTGCCCTCCCAGCCAGCGAGGAGAGATAAGGCTCGTCATTTGGGGTATCTTTCAACATGACATTGTCTAATTCCTAATGCTGTTGAGGATTTATTTATTTTTACTCTCCATGCTATCTTTAGCACAAGAAGGGAAGAATGGTAATGAGGACAGACGGTCATCTCCGTAGTCTCCTCTGTGTGGGTAGCAAACTAGGTCTGTAATTTAAATGAGTAAATATTTGTAAAAAGCTAATTCTTTTTTTTTTTCCCAAAATGCATGGGTTAGTTCTTGGAGAGCGTTCTGTTGATCACTTGTGTCTCCAAAGGTAGTGATATACATTACTGGATTAATTTTAGCTCCAAAACATGAGCAGTAAAGTTGCATTAGAGCCAATTATGTTGTGCTCTTTCAAACTGAGTTTGGGGAAACACTTCACAACTTCATCCACAGCAACTAAAAAAACCCCAGTGTACTTACGCATTATAATACAGGAGCATGCTGCCAATTCCAAGTATTATAAGTTATGTTTTTACTTAAATTCCAATATTGGAGTCTGCTGTGCAAGGCATGTCAACACCCATCATTGTCAACTGAATCTTCATATCGTGGCCTATGTAGTCCCAGATAGTGGAACTTGGAAGAAAACATTAGCAGAGGCGCTGCAAGTAATCCGTGGATAACCTGTGAAGATCCCTGAAGTTTTTCTGCGTGGGATTGATATTAATTTTGAGGATTGGAATGAACGTTGTAGGTAGAGCAATGTGCTTCAACTAAGAGGGTTTAACCTTCTTTGTCAACGGAAAATGCTCATGCAGATGCACTAAGAGGATATTTCAGCTTGCAAAAGTTGTGAGGCACTCCAGGATTTGTTTTTCACCGGCAAGCAAGCAGCACAGCTTTAAAGGTGAGCTTGAATGTTGTCCTCTGCTATGGTATTGCTCTCTCCTTAGTAGTGTGATGTGACATCTCTGCCTCTGAAAGGAGAGTTCTTTCTCCCCGTGTTGGCAGTCCTGATGGTTTCATGGTGTTTTGAGATGTCAGATTTTAATGCCTTACTACCCCTTTGAGCAGAAAGGGGAGGGAAACTTCTAGAAATGTATAATGCAACTGACTTCAGCTTCTGTCCTTGCTCTAGGCTTGACATTGCAGTTTGAATTTATTTACTTGCTCTGAAATCTGTGCTCAATGTAACCTTGAGTTTTACTTCCCTTACTGCAACAGTACCTGACGTGTTTCCAGCGTGTACCTTGCTGTGCCTCTGCATCGTCCCGTTTTAAACTGTCCAGGCTGTCGGTGCTTTCTTTTTATTGTGTTCTCTCCACGGATCTTCAGAGCTGGAACTTCCTTTTGCTTCAAGTGAACTGGAAGTGTTTTGTGAAAATATTTTTGGACTCCTGAAGTGTTTGTCAGTGTTTTCAAGCTGTTGCTCGAAAGGAGTTTGGACTTTCCGGAAGAACCTTTGGAAACTTTAGGTTTTACTGTCAGTCAGCAGTTTTGTGAGCATGGATAAAGAGCGGCTGTAATTCCAGTGGGCAGCCAGATGTTTTGTGTCCGTGCTGAAGTGGGGAGACAGCATGGCCTTAGGGGTTGAAGGGTCTGCTGTTCTTGTCATAGGGCTGTTTGGGGATCTTCAGCAGATCAGATCTGCTTTCTCTCCTCTCCCTTCTGCACCCTCCTGCCATGCCCGTGCTCATGCTGATTGTGATCACCTCCATCTGAGTAAAATGGGATTATTGAGAGCAAAACATAATTTGTTGCTTTCTAAAACGTAGATATTTGCTTGTCAGTATTTCTTAAATACTAAACTTGAAGCCACATAAAAGCTGCATGTATCTTGACAATTAGTGAATTTATAGCACTTATATAGTAGGTGAATACTAACGTTAATTCTGACTAGTGTGGCATTAAGTGAACTTTATAAAGAAATCAGTTTTCCTTGCATGCAGAGGAGAGAGCACTCTGATGCAAATCCCCCAGTTCCATATTAAATTGCACCTTTTTTAGGCACTTAAACACTTGTAAAATCTGTGTCTGTCCTTGTCTTTCTTCTCCCTCTTCTATGAGACACATGAGGGAAAGTTAAAAAGGAACTCATCAGTGGCTGCACGTCAGAGTCTTCCTGAAGAAGAAAGTAGAAAGATGCCACAACTAATAATATTTAGAAGTCGATACTGGGAATCAAGAGAGCAAATGCTTTAATGTGCCATTGCAGCTGTGTGGCTGGCAATATTAACTAGCAGCGGTACCTGGAATAATAATTCCCATCCGGAGAGAAACATATGGCAGCGGTTGAATGCCCTTGTCCTTGCCCACTGGGAAATGATTGTGGTGATTTTTTTTTTCTTGTTTTGTTTTTTAAGAGAGCTTGCCCTGGGCTTCATCCATGTCTTCAAGTCAGTCCAGGCATTTGCACTATTTTCACTGGGAACAAGGACAGAAACTTCGAATAAATTGCGTTGGAGACTTTGTATTTCAAGCAGTGGAAGTGGCGCCCGGGAGCACAGGACTAACTAAGAACAGTCACACTGGATACAATGCAGTGTTTTCATGCAGTTAATGGGACTGGAATTGGTAACCTGATACTCCAAAGAGATAACAAAGGCTATTTAGCATACAAGGGAAGGGAGATTTTTTTTTAATTAAGGAGTTGTAAAGAGTGTAGTAGAATCTTTTGTCAGAACTCATTCTAGTGAACAAAATTCTGCCAGAAAATGACTGAATTAACAAGAGTTTTTGAAATACTCTGAATAGAAAAGGAATTTTCCAGCTTACTACCAGTGATCTTTCACTGCAGTTCTTGTATTTGCTTGGCAGTTTACCTGGTTACCTCATGTCCTGTGAACTTAGCCTTCGTTTCAAAGTGAAATATACCATAAATTAAAAGTCTTTGGGCTTTTCTTCTTCCAAGAATGGAAGACGAGAGCAAAACAAAATGAAATGTGCCAAGTTGACATAACAAATCTGGTATCCTGCTGTTCCCTTATTTCCCAGAGAGAGACCAGAAAGTGACCAGCTCAATACAGACCACAGCAGTGCTACCTGGGGTTAAGCTGTCCTATGTGAGACCACGAAGAACTCTGTTTAGATGGCTTTTGGTATAGTGAGGATGGATGTCTGTGATGGTGATCAGCTGTAAGAAAACCCAGTCCAACCTCATAACTCAAGAATTAGGATAATATTTTACTTTAGGCCTGCTGCTTGCCTCCTTTGTGGTTTCAGTGAATCAAAGGAACTTGCAGTCCATGTGGGCAGGGCTGGAAGATAAGGGGCTCATACCTTCAGGAGGTGGTGTGTGCTGCAGGAGGAGAGCTGAGTGTGAGTTTGCTGTTGGCATGTTCTGTGAGCCACGGGTTGGTCATTTTTCTGAGGCAGAAATTAAGGGAAGAGGCTCACCTTTCTTAGGCAGGGGTGAGAGAGAGCTGGGCTCTTGCCAGCAGTCAGAAATTACAATTTAAAAAGTACTCAGGTGGTGGGTTTGGTTTTGCTTAAACTCTTAGCAAGACAGAACGGGGTTTGGTTTATTTAGGAGTTGCTGGTCTTCTGTTTGTAACTCATTGCAAAACTCATCAGCCTTGATCAGCAGCCTGGGCTGGTGGACGGTGCCCCTGCCCATGGCAGGGGGTTGGAATGAGATGGTCTTTAGGTCCCCTCCAACCCAGGCCATTCTGCGATTTCATGATTCTGTGCTGGATTTGCAATGTGCCTTTTCAAACATGGACTCTTTCCCAACCTTTGCTAGTCCTTGCTGCCATCCTTTCAGCGCTTCCCATTAGGAACTCATTCCTGTGCTTCCCGTGTGCACCCGATGGCACTGCCGCGCCGTTCTGCCCTGCCACCAGGCTTTCTAAACACTCTCTCATGACTTAGTGGCTTTCCAGGTGCCTCTCCGGTTGCAGCACACCGTTTGCTTTTGGATGGGAGGGAAAGACACCGGTACTTTCCCTTCGCATCTCCCAGCCACAGAGCATTCCTCCGATTCCTCTGCTGCTGAGCTATTTGGAGCAGAGTGGGGGGAACACTTGCTTTGCTGTTTCCTTGTCCCGGAGTTGGGTTTAACTTGCACGAAGCACCTGTCCCGTTGTGATCCTGACATCCTGTCAGCGCTCATTCCCCCTGCTCCTTGGGAGACGGCGTTTTTGTTGCTGGCAGCTCTCTGCCTTAGCCTTTTAGGGAAGCCCAACCAGAAATTTTCTAGAATTCTTTCGCTCCCTCCCTCCCCTTGTCCTTCACTGACCTCCAACCACATTTTTATCTTTCTTGACAAGATGCTTAGTTTCATTTATCAGCTGCTTTTCCCTTCACTCTTCAGCTTTGATTATTTTTCCAGGAGCTGCTTAGAAGCATTAACCATTACAGATGTGCAGAACAGTCAAATACACATTCCTTAGTGTTTTGGTTTTTTATTGTACTCTAATACTAAAATGCCTGTGGCAGGTAAATAACTTTTCATGACAAAAATATCCATCCTCAGTACAGGGTAAGGAACTGCAGTGGCTATATTTTCATATTACAATATACCAGTATTACCAGCTGCAAAAGCCCTGTGTTTCCCTCCCTAAGCATAAACTACTGTAGTAAGTTCTGACTTTTTAAAAAGTCATTAACATTTTCTGAATTTTTATTTACACACTGTAAGATAAAAACGTGATGTAAATTGAAGGAAACGGCAAATACACTTTCCTGTGTTAGTCTCATGGCTTCCTAAGTGCTTGACAAATGCTCTGTCACCTCTAGACGATATTATTTTGTTCTAAAAAACTTAAATATTACCTCAACTTTTGTAAAAATATGTCTGCTTTAATTGTGGGTAGCAGAGCAGAGGATGGCTGGATTTATTTAAATATATGCTGCAAGGATATTTCTTTCCCATTTTGCAGTGCCCTTCATGCTTGTCATTGTAAGTGTGTATGCAAAAGCCTAAATAATTGGAAATCTATATGCTTCCTGACCATGGTTTACTTTAATAGTCTTCAGTGATCTCTGGACAAACTGTATTTTATTTCAAAAGACCTCCATTATCCTCAGCTTGACCAGTATGAATGAGAATGGCATTCAGTGTATACACCATTTTTAAGAATACCCTTCTTTTTCTTGCTGACCTGGACATAAAATGTGTGGTAGGGTGAAGACAGTTTTATAATGGAGTAGAAAATTAAACGAGAGAAGAAGAGGGAACGGCTTCAGGTTGATAGAGGGGAAGTTTAGATTGGATATTAGGAAGAAATTCTTTCCTCTGAGGGTAGTGAGGTACTGGAAGAGGTTGCCCAGAGAAGCTCTGGATGCCCCATCCCTGGAAGTCTTCAAGGATCTCATGAAAAAAAGAATATTTAGATCTCCTGTGGTGATGTCACGATGTGCAGCTGTAACATTGAGCCTCTTCACTGCTGGGATTTCAAGTAGAAGGCAGATGGGAATCTCTCTGGTCTGATTTTAATA